>JAGVVM010011901.1:0-23302 GCA_019149425.1 Psidium friedrichsthalianum
TCTGGAAACAATCGGCCAACCTTTTCCCAGCCGAACGAGCCCCTCGATTTTTCAACTAACTCTAGAATACACTATCTCCAACTGCTTTCCGCTTTATTTCATCTGTAACATAGGAAATGAAGACTTATAAATTTGCTCCTGACTCTGAGTTCCGCCTCAAAATTGGCAGCGTAGCAGGTGGAATGTTAGAAATGGAAGGATTTCATATCAAGCAGGTAAGATGATATGTCATTTTTCCGTCAGTATATTTATCGAACGATTTTTTTTCTGGCGGGATGAGTCATTGGAATTTGGCACCAAAAGAGAAGTAGAGAACTCGAGAGGGAGATACAGAGAATGGCAAGGCCAAAGGAAATGTTGAATTCAGAAGCCAAGGTATCGAGACGAAATGGGTGTGCATTTTGGTTGTGCTACTGTCTGCCGTCAGCTGCTGCGTCATCTCAGCACATAGTGGAGACACTTCCTGGGTTTCCTGGTAGCCTTCCTTTTAAGCTTGAAACTCGGGTTAGTTTTTGGACTCTCTCTCCCTCTTTCTCCTCCCCCACCACCATCTCAACTAGGTTTTCTTCGTATTGCAATTTACGACACTATATATTTAATGCAACGGAAATGAACCGGTTTTATGACGGTCCAATGACGGGGGGAGCACCATAGATATACTTACTACCCTTGTCAAGTGTGACGGTTCAATATATGCAATCTGATTGAATGGTGCATGTTCTGACAATCCCATCTCCATTTGGCCATAATATTGGTGCTCTGACTTCATGATATATGGTAGGTAAAAATTAATTTAGATCGTCGAAGTCCCTAGTAACAGAATTTTTGTCGAAAATATGATTATTCGATCAGTTCCTATGCTCTCGGTTTCAGTACCTTTTTGGCTCTGCATTTTCTCTGGCTGGATTGTCTGGCATTACCGGCTTATCACGGATTGCTTTCCGCTGCACACCAATGCTTAGGTTCATTTCGGACCTTCCTTTGTCAGTAAAACAGCCCCATGTTTAGCTATTCGAAAATCAGTCATGTTGTGTGGCTCCAGACATTTTGCCAAAATTGCTCTATAGCTTATCCCCTTTTATAGTATTTTCCCAGTTTGCATATATGTGCCTCCTCGCACATTCCATGTTTAGCACATGGCATCAACTAGGCCAATGTAGAAACAAGTCCCTATAATAATTCAAAAAAATAAAACTTGTAAGCAAAAGGATGTGATTAATATTGAAAAGTCAACAATTGGTAATAATATTATCTTATGTTGGTCGCTCATGAATACACAACCTTCCCCATTAGTTATCTCAGGTCAACTATTAAATTTTTTAGGAACTAGGACCAAGTGTCCTTGTTCGCTACCATGATCACATCTGGTTATTGACAAAATGTTTCCAAGCTATTGGAAACATTTGGTTATTGACATATCTTCCAACGGTAGCTAAAACTCTCCCTTATATAACCCTTCATTAAACTTCCATCCAATTATGCAACTCTTCTAAAACAACCAGCCAAAAATCTCAATTTATATGTATCAAAGCAAAACATAATGTTGAAGAAGTTTGTCTCTCTGAATGTTTTGACTCTGACAAAACTTTCCTTTTCTATTCAAGAATTAAGTTTAACACATTGAAATTGCTTTTGCAGAGATGAGTTTGTGAAAAGAAGCTCATATAGATCCAGATCTGAATGTTCAGACTCAAGAGAGAGATGTCATGTATCTACTTCTAAATCTGTAGAAGTAAAGGTGTTCAGATGAAAGAGGAATTGTCTCTGAAGGATGAGCGTTGTCTCTGAAGCCTTCAGATGAAGAAGAGTTCCGTTTAAAGACTTCAAGGAAGCTGCATCTGAATACCTATGGGCTAGAAGATTATGTGACTCATCAGTAAGGATCCTCCAGAAGCAAAAGTCGTTACTTAATTCTGAAGTGAATCAGAGGAACTTCAGTTGTAAACTGACTCTGAAGTATGTTCAGACACAATTTCAGACTCAGTCTTATAAGAGACTCTGAAGACCCCACGTATGGCAGGTTTTCCGAGACGGCTAGGATATCTATGGAAGTTTGTATGATTTGATTGACTGGATTCTTGTCTCATCAAATCAGGAGAATATCTACAGTTGGATGACACCTTCCATATACAAAGAATATTGAGATTGGATTGACTCTACTTATGGAAAGCTGAAGTCTCAGTTGTATGGGCGACTGACTCTGAAGCGTTCAGACTCTGTTACAACGCTAGAAGATCTTCTCTGATACAGTCTCTTTTAATCAAGGTTGATGACGATCATCAATGATTGAGGAGCGATCCTTGGGACACCTTGACCAACGGCTAGTTCAAGTTAGAGGAGTATAAAAGAGGATCAACGAAGACGATTGGGGAGAGTGACGAACTAAAAATTCCAAAGCTTTGAGCGATTCAAACTTGCGATTATTCTTTTGTACACGAGAGACACTACTTACATGTGTTGAGAGGCTATTGTGTTATTTCGTGTGAGAAGCATACAGATTCTTGTAATCCTCAATTATATATAGTGGAAATCAGCCTATCGCTGTCAGCGTGGGAGAGTGGAACGTAGGCTTGATATAAGCCGAACCACTATAACTGTTGTGTGCAAGTTTCTCTATCTCATAACTCTGATCTTTGTGTTTTTGCACGCCAGCCTTAGCATTTAGAATCTGCTTGCTCAGAAGTTGCATATTTGCATTCAGATTCATAATTTGCTCACAATTAGAATCTCTAATTTCACAGTTTGTTCAATTTTGATTCTGCATACATTTTGATTTGATTATTAATTCCTGCATCATAGCATTAAATCTCTTTAAATCACCTATTCACCCCCCCTCTTAGGTGATATTGCTAGATTCAACACATAAAACCTATCAAACTTAGTTCCACAGTCATGCAGTGACCTCTCTCCAACCTCTACATATACTCTATTTGGTGAGTTTTGATGCCTACATTCATAAGCATAATCCCAAACTTAAGCATATTCTTCCTTGTATTAACCCATTATTGCGTTCATCATCTTCTACTTGCTTTTATGCATTGATTCCTTGACACTTAATTCGTACATGCTACTTCACTAACTGTTGGCAACTAAGGACTCTTCACCTCAAGCATCGCCTCGACAGTGTTGAAGAAGTGCATCGACAATTATACATCTATTACCCTTTTATTTGTCAAACGTAATGGAAAAACTATGTTCCTCCTGCAAGGACCTAATTTGGAATGATCCGCTCTTCCTACTCAGCGTGCCATAGATTTTTCGTGAACAATTTGTGAACACTTAGCCATCACAAATTCCCTCGTTTTCTAATAAATTCATCCCTCCTACAATGGAGTTGTTCACAATAGCTTCTTCAAACTGTTTCGCATTATCAAATTTCATACGCATAGACAAACAGGACATGCAACAATTGGATCATAAGAAGGATACTTACTTTTCCTTTTATGCATAGATACTTCATCATCTTCAAGCTCATTCTCGGAACTAGAACTCTCGTCATCACCACCACTTTCTTTATATTCAATTTCATTACCAGCAGCTAGAGCTTCTCATCCCTATTTAGGTTTAGCTTCATGCGATTCTCCAAAGGCAGCAAATTATTTCTCACAAATTCCCTCTTCTTTTGCCTAGACTCTACAAGTTCATCATTGTCATCACTTGGCAAATTTACATTTGTCAAAGCTTCATAATCTGATTCACTGGATAGAGTTACTTCCCAATCTAATCCAATCAATCCTTCATCACCTCTTGTTGGCCTTCCTCTAAAATAGTTTCATTCCCAATCTGAGTACAAGGTTTAATACCATCTCCTACTTCTCTTATTTGAGTGCTCTCATCATCATCATCATCATCATCATCATTGTAATACTCGACATACACTTTAGCTTCATCCCCCTAAAGATAATGGTAAATAATATCCTTAGTACTATTATCATCACTGAAGTATCTCAGACTATCCTTTTAACCTCTTCCTAAGAACACATAATGCAATTTTTATACTTTGCAAAGTAAATTATGAACTATATCCTCACGAATTCAGTACATGATGCCTCCTTACATCGACAAAGATAGTACCTTCATTTTCGCCAACATATTCTCACTCCTCGGTGCCAATGAGAAATTGCCCACTATAGCAAATAATGATGGCTCCAAGTTTGTCCCCATGTCGATACTTGCATCCAAGGAAAAAAAAAATTAATTAGCTATTGGGATGGCAACTTCATGCGAAGGTCCCCACAATCACACTAATTTATTAACAATAACTCAGACGTTGTTGTTTAGTGGACAAAAAGAATAGCCCTAAATTTTCAAACAGAGGTCCTCACCAAGCCTAGTTTTTTTGCGCAGTTCATCCTCTAGCGCCGTCGCCCCCACACATGCACCAAACGCTCTAATTTTTCGCTCCCTCTGAGCCCTAATTTTGCCCTCCCTTCGAGCCCTAATTTTGACCTCCCTTAGAGCCCTAATTTTTTTGCTCCACTCAATTACGTGAGCGACAGAGGAGGATACGAACCTGACAGAGAAGGAGAGCAACAATGACGGTGAGTGACTGTAAAAGGGAAAGGCGTGATGGTGACCCGAGTTGAAAAACAGAAGGAAGGGCATCCTCCATGTCACGCCCCGCCCCTCTTAAGCGACCACGGCGATAAGACCTCCGATCCACGAACCTCGTCGAATGGCCCAACTGACCTGCGATCGCCCAGGAAAACATCGCGACCAGACGACGGCTTAACGAAGCGCAAGCGAAAGCGTCTACTCAACTCCCGACAAACAAACAGGCAGGTAGATAGCTGGTAGTAGCCAATTCAAAGTTTAAACTTACAACATGTTTATTACATAACTATTATATACAATATTCGCACACATTTACATAGATATACACATATGGCCAAAACCTATAGAACTGGCTACCAAAGAGAAACCGCCCTGACAGTGGCACACTCAAAATGGTGCTCAAGTGCCATACCCCCAAAAACTAACAACCAACTCCCAACCCTAGTCCGACTCAGCTCCGCTTTCCTCCGAAGACGACAGCTCCTCAGGGTCAGACTCTTTAGGTTCCACAAACTCTGGCTCAGCAGCCAGCTTCTCCTATCATAAGGGTCCTCCTCATGTCCGTCAATCTCCATCGGCCAATACTCAGCAGGTCCTCCTGCATGGGCTCCAGGTCGATGACCTCTCCGCCAAAGGTTACTGGAGTGAATAACCCGTCCTCATCCTCTAACTCTACATCCATATCCATACCAGTAATAAGTCCTCTAAAAACTAGTCCTCGCCTATGGAACCAGGCCTCAAACTTCAGAGGCACTAAGTACTCTCCACCCTCATCTACCCAGACTTTACCCTCCACACGCTTATATACAGTGTTATTTGATAACACTGTATATAAGCGTGTGGAGTGTAAAGTCTGGGTAGATGAGGGTGGAGAGTACTTAGTGCCTCTGAAAGTTTTGAGGCTGGTTCCATAGCGAGGACTAGTTTTTAGAGGACTTATTACTGTATGGATATGGATGTAGAGTTAGAGGATGAGGACGGGTTATTCACTCCAGTAACCTTTGGCGGAGAGGTCATCGACCTGGGCCCATGCAGGAGGACCCTGCTGAGTATTGGCCGATGGAGATTGACGGACATGAGGAGGACCCTTATGATATGGAGAAGCTGGCTGCTGAGCCAGAGTTTGTGGAACCTAAAGAGTCTGACCCTGGGAGCTGTCGTCTTCGGAGGAAAGCGGAGCTGAGTCGGACTAGGGTTGGGAGTTGGTTGTTAGTTTTTGGGGGTATGGCACTTGAGCACCATTTTTGAGTGTGCCACTGTCAGGGCGGTTTCTCTTTGGTAGCCAGTTCTATAGGTTTTGGCCATATGTGTATATCTATGTAAATGTGTGCGAATATTGTATATAATAGTTTATGTATATAAACATGTTGTAAGTTTAAACTTTGAATTGGCTACTACCAGCTATCTACCTGCCTGTTTGTTTGTCGGGAGTTGAGTAGACGCTTTCGCTTGCGCTTCGTTAAGCCGTCGTCTGGTCGCGATGTTTTCCTGGGCGATCGCAGGTCCAGTTGGGCCATTCGACGAGGTTCGTGGATCGGAGGTCTTATCGCGTGGTCCTTAAGAGGGGCGGGGCGTGACATGGAGGATGCCTTCCTTCTGTTTTTCAACTCGGTCACCATCACGCCTTTCCCTTTTACAGTCACTCACCGTCATTGTTGCTCTCCTTCTCTGTCAGGTTCGTATCCTCCCTCTGTCGCTCACGTAATTGAGTGGAGCAAAAAAATTAGGGCTCTAAGGGAGGTCAAAATTAGGGCTCGAAGGGAGGGCAAAATTAGGGCTCAGAGGGAGCGAAAAATTAGAGCGTTTGGTGCATGTGTGGGGGCGACGGCGCTAGAGGATGAACTGCGCAAAAACTAAGGCTTGGTGAGGACCTCTGTTTGAAAATTTAGGGCTATCTCTTTTTGTCCACTAAACAACAACGTCTGAGTTATTGTTTAATAAATTAGTGTGATTGTGGGGACCTTCGCATGAAGTTGCCATCCCAATAGCTAATTAATTTTTTTTTCCTTGGATGCAGTATCGACATGGGGGACAAACTTGGAGCCATCATTATTTGCTATAGTGGGCAATTTCTCATTGGCACCGAGGAGTGAGAATATGTTGGCGAAAATGAAGGTACTATCTTTGTCGATGTAAGGAGGCATCATGTACTGAATTCGTGATGGATATAGTTCATAATTTACTTTGCAAAGTATAAAAATTGCATTATTGTGTTCTTAGGAAGAGGTTAAAGGATAGTCTGAGATACTTCAGTGATGATAATAGTACTAAGGATATTATTTACCATTATCTTTAGGGGGATGAAGCTAAAGTGTATGTCGAGTATTACAATGATGATGATGATGATGATGATGATGAGAGCACTCAAATAAGAGAAGTAGGAGATGGTATTAAACCTTGTACTCAGATTGGGAATGAAACTATTTTAGAGGAAGGCCAACAGAGGTGATGAAGGATTGATTGATTAGATTGGGAAGTAACTCTATCCAGTGAATCAGATTATGAAGCTTTGACAAATGTAAATTTGCCAAGTGATGACAATGATGAACTTGTAGAGTCTAGGCAAAAGAAGAGGGAATTTGTGAGAAATAATTTGCTGCCTTTGGAGAATCGCATGAAGCTAAACCTAAATAGGGATGAAGAAGCTCTAGCTGCTGGTAATGAAATTGAATATAAAGAAAGTGGTGGTGATGACGAGAGTTCTAGTTCCGAGAATGAGCTTGAAGATGATGAAGTATCTATGCATAAAAGGAAAAGTAAGTATCCTTCTTATGATCCAATTGTTGCATGTCCTGTTTTGTCTATGCGTATGAAATTTGATAATGCGAAACAGTTTGAAGAAGCTATTGTGAACAACTCCATTGTAGGAGGGATGAATTTATTAGAAAACGAGGGAATTTGTGATGGCTAAGTGTTCACAAATTGTTCACGAAAAATCTATGGCACGCTGAGTAGGAAGAGCGGATCATTCCAAATTAGGTCCTTGCAGGAGGAACATAGTTTTTCCATTACGTTTGACAATAAAAGGGTAATAGATGTATAATTGTCGATGCACTTCTTCAACACTGTCGAGGCATGCTTGAGGTGAAGAGTCCTTAGTTGCAACAGTTAGTGAAGTAGCATGTACGAATTAATGTGTCAAGGAATCAATGCATAAAAGCCAAGTAGAAGATGATGAACGCAATAATGGTTAATACAAGGAAGAATATGCTTAAGTTTGGGATTATGCTTATGAATGTAGGCATCAAAACTCACCAAATAGAGTATATGTAGAGGTTGGAGAGAGGTCACTGCATGACTGTGGAACTAAGTTTGATAGGTTTTATGTGTTGAATCTAGCAATATCACCTAGAGGGGGGTGAATAGGTGATTTAAAGAGATTTTAATGATATGATGCAGAATTAATAATCAAATCAAAATGTATGCAGAATCAAAATCTGAACAAGTGAAATTAGAGATTCTAATTGTGAGCAAATTATGAATCTGAATGCAAATATGCAACTTCTGAGCAAGCAGATTCTAAATGCTAAGGCTGGCGTGCAAAACACAAAGATCAGAGTTATGAGATAGAGAAACTTGCACACAACAGTTATAGTGGTTCGGCTTATATCAAGCCTACGTCCACTCTCCCACGCTGACAGCCGATAGGCTGATTTCCACTATATATAATTGAGGATTACAAGAATCTGTATGCTTCTCACACGAATAACACAATAGCCTCTCAACACATGTAAGTAGTGTCTCTCGTGTACAAAAGAATAATCGCAAGTTTGAATCGCTCAAGCTTTGGAATTTTTAGTTCGTCACTCTCCCCAATCGTCTTCGTTGATCCTCTTTTATACTCCTCTAACCTTGAACTAGCCGTTGGTCAAGGTGTCCCAAGGATCGCTCCTCAATCATTGATTGATCGTCATCAACCTTGATTAACAGAGACTGTATCAGAGAAGATCTTCTAGCCGTTGTAACAGAGTCTGAACGCTTCAGAGTCAGTCGCCCATACAACTGAGACTTCAGCTTTCCATAAGTAGAGTCAATCCAATCTTCAATATTCTTTGTATATGGAAGGTGTCATCCAACTGTAGATATTCTCCTGATTTGATGAGACAAGAATCCAGTCAATCAAATCATACAAACTTCCATAGATATCCTAGCCGTCTCGGAAACCTGCCATACGTGGGTCTTCAGAGTCTCTTATAAGACTGAGTCTGAAATTGTGTCTGAACATACTTCAGAGTCAGTTTACAACTGAAGTTCCTCTGATTCACTTCAGAATTAAGTAACGACTTTTGCTTCTGGAGGATCCTTACTGATGAGTCACATAATCTTCTAGCCCATAGGTATTCAGATGCAGCTTCCTTGAAGTCCTTTAAACGGAACTCTTCTTCATCTGAAGGCTTCAGAGACAACGCTCATCCTTCAGAGACAATTCCTCTTTCATCTGAACACCTTTACTTCTACAGATTTAGAAGTAGATACATGACATCTCTCTCTGAGTCTGAACATCAGATCTGGATCTATATGAGCTTCTTTTCACAAACTCATCTCTGCAAAAGCAATTTCAATGTGTTAACTTAATTCTTGAATAGAAAAGGAAAGTTTTGTCAGAGTCAAAACATTCAGAGAGACAAACTTCTTCAACATTATGTTTGCTTTGATACATATAAATTGAGATTTTTGGCTGGTTGTAGAAGAGTTGCATAATTGGATGGAAGTTTAATGAAGGGTTTATATAAGGGAGAGCTTTTAGCTACCGTTGGAAGATATGTCAATAACCAAATGTTTCCAATAGCTTGGAAACATTTTGTCAATAACCAGATGTGATCATGGTAGCGAACAAGGGACACTTGGTCCTAGTTCCTAAAAAATTTAATAGTTGACCTTGAGATAACTAATGGGGAAGGTTGTGTATTCATGAGCGACCAACATAAGATAATATTATTACCAATTGTTGACTTTTCAATATTAATCACATCCTTTTGCTTACAAGTTTATTTTTTTGAATTATTATAGGGACTTGTTTCTACATTGGCCTAGTTGATGCCATGTGCTAAACATGGAATGTGCGAGGCACATATATGCAAACTGGGAAAATTACTATAAAAGGGGATAAGCTATAGAGCCAATTTTGGCAAATGTCTGGAGCACCAACATGACTGATTTTCGAATAGCTAAACATGGGCTGTTTTAGCTGACAAAGGAAGGTTCCGAAATGAACCTAAGCATTGGTGCAGCGAAAGCAATCCGTGATAAGCCGGTAATGCCATGACATCCAGCCAGAAAATGCAGAGCCAAAAAGGTACTGAAACCGAGAGCATAGGAACTGATCGAATAATCATATTCGACAAAAATTCTGTTACTAGGACTTCGACGATCTAAATTAATTTTTACCTACCATATATCATGAAGTCAGAGCACCAATATTATGGCCAAATGGAGATGGGATTGTCAGAACATGCACCATTCAATCCAGATTGCATATATTGAACCGTCACACTTGAAAGGGTAGTAAGTATATCTATGGTGCTCCCCCCGTCATGGACCGTCATAAACCGGTTCATTTCCGTTGCATTACAATATATAGTGTCGTAAATTGCAATACGTGAAGAAAACCTAGTTGAGATGGTTGGGGAGAGAGAGAGAGAGAGTCCAAACTAACCCGGTTTCAAGCTTAAAAGGAAGTCTACCAGGAAACCCAGGAAGTGTCTCCACTATGTGCTGAGATGACGCAGCTGAGGCAGACAGTAGCACAACCAAAATGCACACCCATTTCGTCTCGATACCTTGGCTTCTTGAATTCAACATTTCCTTTGGCCTTGCCATTCTCTGTATCTCCCTCTCGAGTCTCTACTTTCTCTTTGGTGCCAAATTCCAATGACTCATCCCGCCAGAAGAAAATCGTTCGATAAATATACTGATCGGAAAATGACATATCATCTTACCTGCTTGATATGAAATCCTTCCATTTCTAACATTCCACCTGCTACGCTGCCAATTTTGAGGCGGAAATCAGAGAGCAAATTTCTCTAAGTCTCATTTCCTATGTTGACAGATGATAATAAAGCGGAAAGCAGTTGGAGATAGTGTTTCTAGAAGTTGAAAAATCGAGGCTCGTTCGGCTGGGTAAAAGGTTGGCGATTGTTTCCAAATTTGAGTATATTTTCTATTTCCAAGTTGGTTTCCTCACTTGAATACGCTTGTTAGTTGAGGTATTTTCTACTTTAATGTTAACTTGGTTTAATGTTTCCTAGTCTTAGTCCGTCTATAATAAGATATGCATTTCATCTATAAGGATGTATTGGTTGACAATGCATGAGAATTCCTCCAAAGAGAGTGATTCCTGCAGTTCTTCATCCAATTTTTTTCGCAGTGAACTTAATATCCTTCTGTTGTTTATCCAATTCATTGGTGGCAGATTCTAAAAGTTCTTTATTATAAGTTGGTGGAGCATTCCTTTGTGCCTGGTGGTGAGCTCTTTCTTTTCCAAGATTGTTTTCCCTTTAACAAGCTAAACACATTCTTTCCATCGCGCATGCTCAATATTTTTCATTCATTCCTTTTTGTAAGAGATATAAGTGATTGTTTTTTTGGAAAATGTATTTCAAATTATCTTTTTTCCGCGAAACAAAAGAAGCTAAGTTAAAAAACTAGTAAACGCTAAGTAGCTATAAACTAACAAATGGATATGAAATTAAAAGACAAGATAACTGTTAAAGACAATTTAAAACTGCAGATGACAAAATAAATTAACTTAACCAGCAATTGGCCTTAGGTACGTTGATAGGTGGCTGAGATTTTCATCCCCGCAATAAGTATGAAATTTGAATTGAACATAACCTCTTATTACAATTCACCTCATTCTTGGATTAAATGTTCGCACTAGACAATAATTCACAAAATGGGTGATAACCACAGTTTTTTTTTTTTTTCTTTTTGTTCTTTTCCAAAAAGATAGAATATTCAGCCGTGAGAACCATATGAGCGGCCAACATGCTATCACCAAGCAAGACCACAGATTTACGTGAAAATACTTAGGCTCCGTTTCTTTCATGAAAAATGAATAACTTAAGAAAATATTTTTCTAAAATTGATCATATTTATCGTTTAAAATAAGTATTTGAAAGAAGCACTCAAATAAGAACGATTCCATTACTGTCAATAATTTTTGTCTAAACATATTCGTGGACAATGAAATTATTTTTTGTTCATACCTGTTTGTAAGCAATTCAACAATAACTTTTTGGATATATTTGGTAATTATTCATTTTTTGTGAAATAAATAGAACCAGGTTAAAGTCTTTATGTTACTTATGAAATATGAATGACATAGGAGATGAGAATGCTATAGGAGATGAGGGTGTTGAATGTGACTTAGGGCTTTGCTAGTATAAAAGTTTTTTAGAGACTGTGAGAGTGACAGCATGTTGTGAGCCACAAATTCTTGAAATTTTTTAATTCTTTATTTCTTTATGACTCAAAACATGCTATAAATTAAAACACACTATTAACCTCACAGTAGACTAAAGACAGTCACATAAACGTTTCTTGGTGACTTAAGACACTGACATCACACCTAACTTTTGATGAATATAAATGCCCCGTACTGATTCATGCAACCCATGTGGCCTGTTCATGATTGCCCTTTTATCTTTGCTTCAATGGTTTTTGCACACTCATCGCACAAAAAGGGAATTAAATAAGCCAATAGCAAGGGACAAGGGCACTATAAATGCCATACTTTTGTACGGCGTTCACTTGAATGCCTTAATTATTTTTTTCAATCACTTGGGTGCAATATAACTTTTTAATCGATCATTTAAGTGTCATAAATTTGAAAAACCTTTACCAAAAGTGCTATGCCACATCAGATTTCTAACAATCAAGTAATTGTTTTCAAAATTTTTTGGGCATTTAATTTGATCAAAAGTAAGTTATGACACTCAACCGAACTTTTTTTAGAAGTTATGCTACTCAAGTGGTCAAAAAAATGTTACGACACTCAAGTGAGCTCCAATGAAAGTTAAGATACTTGTGATGTCTTTATCCCCAATAGCTATATCCAACTGGAGATGTCAAATGGGTGGGTCAGGTAGAATATGGTCCAACCCATTTAACTCATTTTGATTTACTTTCATGCAATATAAATTTAATGACCCATATCCAACCCGACCCATACCCAACTCATACTCGACTCGGCTTGTATTTCTTAAACATTTTCATATTTAATCAAATCATATAATACTTTTTTCTTATAATTTGGTAAAAAAATGATATTGTTAAAACAATTTTATGAAATACAAATTTAGTAATTTTTTTAATTTTATTTTTAAATGATTTTTATTTTATTTTATTTTTCTCTTTTATTTTTTCCTTCCTCCTTCCTCCTCCCTCCTCTATTTGTTGGTTGCAAGGCTTTAGTGATGGCCGATAGCCTGGCAATCGATTGCATCTTGGATCCAAGAGCTTAGTCAATCTCAACGAGCTCCAGGCTCTCCATATTCCAGCTAGCGAGCTCGAGGCCAAACCCCAATGAGCCCCATGCTCGCTGAGGCCAAGGAGGTCAAGGCTCACCATATCTTGGCTAGTGAGCTTGGGACCAGATCCAAATGAGCCCCAGGCTTTCCCCGTCTTAAGCCGGCGACCTCAGCTCACCCGATCTTGGTGAGCTCGGGGCTCAATAGATCTCGGCGAGGTTTTCGAGCTCACTCAAGCCCGGCAAGCTTGGCTAGACCCAAGAGCCCTAAGCTCGCTAGTCGCCTTCACTGTGGAGGTAGACGAAGGTAGGAGGAAAAGGAGGAAAAAAGACAAAAAATACAAAAAGTAAAATATAATTGAAAATATAATTGAAAATATTAAATTTATTAAAACCCATTAAATTTCTAAATAACTCATTTATGACCTACTTAAAACCCATTAAATTTCTAAATAACTCATTTATGACCCACCTTTAAAACTTAAGCAACTCAATTATAACCCATCATCATTAAAATGGCTTAAATATGAGTTTTAGATCCATTTGGCCACCTCCTTATTCAACAAGGTCGCACTATTGATGATAAGAACTAGAAATGAGTGTACTTGTTTATTATTGCATTGGCGTCTGCTTCATGGCCATGTGCCTCCTCATCTCATCGGTAGATAGCACAAGCCCTTCCTTTCAAGCTAGAAACTAGGTCAGTTGAATCATCTCATTGAATATTGTGTCTATCTGTAAGGAACAGTTTGGGTAATCTTCAGGTGTTGTATTGCCTTGTCTGACACTACATATATCATCAATGCTAAGCATTATCATAAGAATCTCGTCGATTAGGGCATGCAAATCCTCATTAATTTTCAGGTATATACTACGAAAATAGACGGCCAAATATATTCGATTCCAATCCATAAATAAGAATCGAATAAAAAGAAAGTCATTCTCTACAATGGTGATCATGACATAGATTCCTGTGAATCGCTATCGCAACATTGGTAAAATTTCAAAATTTGACGACGAATGTCAGTAGGAAACCGTGGCTTGTTGATGGCCAAGTTGAAGGGTAAGCTGATGAGAGATTTTTGTTCTTAGAAATACATGTTTTACCCCCGAACTCTCAACTGTTACATAATACTCCCTTGAACTTTCATTTTGTTTCGGCTGTTAATGCTTTTCACTGATTTTTCCATTAGCTTGTGTAATGCACATGACTTTATAGGTAAAAAAGCATTTTCATCTCATTTTCAGAAGGATGAAAATAAAAAAGAGCATACGAAGTGGGAAAAAAAAATTAAATTACCTAAGTTTCTAAAGTAATAATAGAACAAATAAATTTCAATAATGACATTAAACACTATAAATTTGTCAAATTGGATGAATATAACTATTTTGGGTGTACAATATAAGTATTTGTTATAAGTACAGAAGCTTAGGGCATCCCCCAACATTATAGATAGAACTAACAATGCGAGAAGATGGAGATAGGAAGTCTCCACATAGTAGCCAATACACCATTAGCCTGAGAAGGTCTAATTTTTCGTAGGGTGTTGCTACCTCCAATGATTTTGCACACCATAGCCAAAATAATGCATATATCATTTGAATTTGCTTTGAAAATATTTGCAATTGTGCTCCTTTCAAATGCAATATATTATTGGTAGAAATGATACTTTGAGGAGCCTTACCGCGAAGTCATTACCCTTAGTAGCATTGATCATCCATTGAAGTTCATCATTCCATCCTCCTACAATATGTCAAACCCCATGTTATGTCAAGATGCTACGTCATATACGTCCACTCCAGTTGTGACATCTTGAGTTTCGATCCTTTTTTTTTTTCCAGAATTTGAATACAGAATAGTTATTTCATGAAAGCGCTATAAATGAACCTCACTTAGAGCTGGCCACTCTGAGATGACTAACCAAAGGGGAAAGGCTAGCTAGGAATATAAGCAAGTGGACCAAATAGTCGATACGCGTGACTCCAAAAAGCCACCCGTTAGTTTGAGAATTTATTTAAAACTGTCGTCTTATGAATGATATCGCGAATTGAGTTCCGAAATAGCACAATTAACTCTCAAGAGTGTTACAGAGGTTGAAATCAGATGTCGCCTCGAAAGGCCTGAATTGGCAGCGTGGCATTAGAATGCCAAGAGAAAATGGAAAATTTGGAAATTGCCATCTCACCCCCGTCTTGTGCTAGAATCTATGGCTAGAGGGTGTTAATAATTTTAGTGAGGCTAGAAAATTTATTCGACGGTATTCCGAGTTATTTTCTGATCGCGATTGAGCTAAATCAGCACCGATTGAGCCCTTACCAGTTTTGAAATTTTACGAATTTCCAGAAATGTCTTGTCGGTAATCTTTTTGACCAATTTGACTAGCTTTGATCGAAAATAATTGAAGCCCAAGCTTTATCAGTCCAAATTTTACTGATAGTCCAAAAATTAGTTAATTCGTTCAGTTTTAGGTCGCTTTCGATGAATAGTGATTTTAATTATTAACCCTAGAGATAATATCTACTCTCTCTCATCACCAGAATCTCTCTTCTCTCTCTCTCACTCTCTAAAATTTTTCGGATTTTCTCTCCCTCTCTCTGCTGGTTCCAGTTTTCTGCTGCCAATTTCAATCGGCCGCCGACGGAAATACGACCACTGGATCTTCTTGATTTTTGGATATGTCGTACTCCTATCCGAGATGAGTTCACAAAACTTTGAATCATTTCGATCCGAGGTCGTTTGACCTTCCAAATCTGCTTTGCCCTTTCAGTCGACGAACCAGTTTTCTGTTATCCGAATTTGAAATATAGCCCACGTTGATATATATTAATCCTAGCGACCCCTAGAGCTTATTTTCATGTGAAAATACCAATTTCCAAGTTAAGAACCATCCCGTTAAGCCTTTGATCAGCCTCGGTTTGGACGAAATCCACTGGAATCCGTCGTGCCTTTTTCGGTCGCCACCATGCGCCGCCGCTTCCACCGCTTTCTCAGCTCTGTTTCAGCCTCGATTAGGTAAGTTATACATCTGTTTCTCAATTAGAATATTGTACATGCCATGGACTAGCTCTAGGGTCCGATTCGAGGTAAATCGATTTAGAAAATTTGCCATAATCAGCGTATTTTGAGGAAATTAAATTCTATGGGGCTGTGAATGTGCTGTGAATTTGTGAAAGGTTGCTGTCCATGCTGGATATATGCTATTGGTGGTGGTTGATGTGGGTTTCGTGAGGTTCAGGTACCGAAAAATGAATTTTTGGGAGATTTAGAGTAAAAACAGGACAAATAGTGTTTTGAAATCACTATTTATGAACCTTCAAACACTGTTCACGTGCTGCCCAATTTAATTTTGATTTGAAAATGACAAGTTTTGTGGGTCCCGTGCGGTTTGAATACCGAAAAATATATTTTGGAGCATTTTATGCAAAACCGAGCCGGAACAATATTTTATGTTACTATTTTAAATATTTGGGGCTCGTGTTCATATTCAAAAGAATATTTGAGAATTATCCACATATACTTGAAATTAATTATTTGGTCATTTTGGATCCCACATGAGAAATTGGGCATTTTTAATAAAATGGAGCACGTGAAAGAGATTGATTGACTTGGCCATTGTGTCGGCCATGTGAATTGAAATATTTGGGCACGTGTTTTAAGTTGTGGCCTAACGTACTTGGCCAAGGTTTTTGCCCAATTGAAATTGGCATCGTTTCATATGCCTGATTGAATATTTGGACTTGTATTTGAAATGTGACCTAACGTACTTGGCCAATGATTTCTGTCCAAATAAATTTAAAGGATTTTATTGCTTGAAAGGCAAATGCGACAATTTAGGCTCGCAAAATGAGTTGATTGGCTTGACTATTTGGCCGGAAATGTGGATTGAATATTTGGACTCGTATTTGAAATGTGGCCTAACGTACTTGGCCGATGATTTCTGTCCAAATGAATTTAAAGGATTTTATTGCCTGAAAGGCGAACACGACAATTTGGGTTTGCAAAATGAGTTGATTAGCTTGGCCATTTGGCCGAAAATGTGGATTGAATATTTGGATTCGTATTTAAAATGTGACCTAACGTACTTGGCCGATGATTCTGTCCAAATGAATTTAAAGGATTTTACTGTCTGAAAGGCGAATGTGACGGTTTTCGCATGTTTGATTTCATATCATTGTGACTTGGCGTAAAATGTAACCATGAAGTCATTTGGCGTAAAATGTAGCTACAGAGGTGTAAAATGTAGTTTCAGAGGCAGAAAACGTAGTCTCGTACGCCCTGATGCGTTTGACGCGGGGTAGCTGGAGTGATAAGGTGCCAACCTAAGGCGTCTCACACGCGGGTTGAGGTACGGATCTGAGACATCCACGACGCGGGTCGAACCTGATGCGCCTATATGACGCGGGTTAAATTGGCTGTTAAGCTGAGGCTCATGATTGAGCATGCATGTGTCACGGGCCGGCTTTTTCCCTTGGCCGAGGGTCAGCCTGTGAGGCGTCTGGCGACCAGTCTGGCCACCAGGCCAGCCTTTTTTCTTGTTATCCCCATGGAACACTTAGGCGAATGTCTTTCTCGTATCGGATCCTACCATACCCAGCTTAGCTCGGGCATCCTTTTATATCAAGCGAGCACAGGTCAATATAGGCATCACAACTGGTTTCGGCCTGCCATGGTCTCATCAGGAGAGCGGCATCAGCTCCCGACCAGTTTGTACACGGGAGGCCAACCCCGCCTTCAGAGCTCCCAAGGGATGTATTATGTTTAATCCTAGAACCCCTAGTACAAACAGTCTTGACACCACTCCCAGGGACCCAGTTGTCTAGTACCCTCTGCATCGCTCATTTACTATCATTTCCTATGTTGACACCAGCAAGCACTGCTTCAAGGTTATACGAGTGTGAGAAGACCCCGAAACCCAAGTTGTTCGATCCCCCACGATCCTCCGCATCGATCAAGGGGACACGGAACAACCGGCCCGTGTCACATGCATATGTATTTGCATTGATTTTCCTGGATTGGACTCGTTTGTTTTATAACTTGGCCATTTGGGGCGAACTATTGATTGACTATTTTATGTGATATTCTGATTTTATGGTCTTGGATTAGACTTGAGCTGTCTCTTTTTTTATAAATGGCCTTTTATGGCGAGTTTTTATTTGGGTGTTGCCCTTGATTTTTTGCCCTACGATTTAAAAATTGACTCTATAGTTTGATTGCCTGGATGAGGCGTGGAGTTGGGTCTGAGGGTGTTTGATATTCTAAGAAGGGATCTAGAGGTTAGCTTGCTAAGATTTGTTCTCATAGGTGATTGCCCTTATTTTTCAGACCCCATCCCTAGCAGTGAATGTAATACGGGTAAGGCAGAGGATCTCGAATGAAAATGATCTAGAGACTAGTCTTTCCCTGGACCAGATGGTGGGACGGATAATGATGAGTTGGGTGGAGGCAGAAGTCCCTTCGTAGAAATTTGTGTGGTTCGTTCGCTATTGAAATTGAGAAACTTGCCGACCTAGAGCTTTTGTTGTAAAGGTCGAGCAATGGATTGTAATGAGGTGACGAAAACTTTGAACTGTGTATGACGTCATCCTGAATGTTGTATGAAAAGGACATGTAATATAAAGTGTAATTTGGTGAATTGATTGGTCTGTCTCTCTCTATCCTTATTCTATGTATGAGATTGAAGGAGCTCGTTTCCGTTTCCTAAGGAATTCTGAGGTCGTTTGGTTTACAACGAGTTTCCTAGGCCATCGTGGTTGTCGACCATTCGACCGTACAGGTATGATAGGGATGTCGCGTGGCTCGTGGGTTCGGGGCATGACATTAGTTGCATAAGAAAAATAGACGAATTTTGTCCTCTAAATGGATCATACAGGAACTACACTAGGTATCAACCGAAGGCATTCATCGTGAAATATCTATGCTGTTGAAAGGCTTACTTTGCATAGAAGCCATTTGATTGCTAATGATACTAGTTCAAACTAGGTTATGTCACTCCATACTCGGTCCCATTTGTTTGAGTTCGTCACAAATATCTTTATAACTGTACCTAGAGCTAGATATGACCAAAGTTAGAGCAGGTCTCAAATTAAGAATGTCTCTCCAGCTTTAGGCCATACTGCCCCTGGTATCGAGCTACATAATTAAAATGACATTGCAATTAGTACTGTGAATCCAGTTACTCTATGGGGAGAGGATGAATAATTGAAGAGGTTCCAAAGCATGCAGCCTAGCGATACTTTGTTTCATAATTTCAAATTGACCAACCCTAGTCCTCCTTTCTTTTTGGGCAACCAAACTACTTACCAAGTGAGTTTTTGGGATCTATGTACTTTTTTTATTACCTTCCTTTAAGAATTGTCTGTCTTCTTCTCATCCTCATCGATAGTTTTCTTTGGAAGTAGAAACATTTGCATCCAACAAGAGCGGATGAAGATTAGGAATGATTTGGCCAACTAGAGACATCATGCATAGCTTGTAATTTCATGCCCTAGCCTTCTATCCTCTTAA
The DNA here is from genome assembly GCA_019149425.1 of Psidium friedrichsthalianum. Lineage (NCBI taxonomy): Eukaryota > Viridiplantae > Streptophyta > Magnoliopsida > Myrtales > Myrtaceae > Psidium > Psidium friedrichsthalianum. The sequence goes on from JAGVVM010011901.1 coordinate 19,530, forward strand.
AGATTTTGTGAATCCAACTATTGCAATAAGCGTGCGTGAGCTGTATGGTGACAAGAGGAATGCCAAGGTATCTAATGGGGATGGTACCTATGGGGAAAGGCATGTGATCCAATATGAGGAACTTTCGTCCTTGGTCAACCTTGAAAAAAAAAATTGACATTTATCTAGGTTAATGTGTAATCCTACGAGAGCTACAATATCATCCAGTACATCAACAGGCAAAGGACGGAGTCTACATCCTCATGAACAAAGAGGAACAAACCATCTACGAAGCATAAGTAAGTAATCTTTTGTGTTTTACAGCACCATGGAACTTGAAGGAAGAAGGCAGCAACTTTCACATTGATAATTCTGTTAATAGCCACAACCAGGACAAAGAGATATAGAGAGAGTGGATCACCTTGTCAAGCCCATTAGTGCTGTCAAAATAGCCAACTTGTTTGCTGTTGAAGTTAATGGAGAACTCGGTGCAGTGAAGCACTGATTTATAGATCAACTAAGAAATAAGTTGTATTTATAGCTATAAGAACCCAAGTATTTACCTTGTCAAACGCTTTCATGTGATTAATTTCATATATCATAAGGGATAATGACACAAATAGTCCCTGAACTTTGACCCGATGTGAAATGTAGTCCGTAAACTTTTAATTGACCAATATGATCCTTGAACTTTGATCTAATGTACAATGTGATCCCTAAATTTTTGAAACATATTCAACTCAATTCCTGAATTATAGGAAAATTTTAATGTATTCATTTCAGTGATTCAAGTTTAGAGACGACAATGAACATTTTCTTATAGTTCAGGTTGAATTAAAAATCTTTGTTGTGTGTAGGTAAAAAAGTGTCATGGGTTTTAATCGGCTTGATCTTGTGAAAGGTTTGTCGCGACCTACTTTTTCGCCACACGTGGGTCACTTTTCTCTACCCTTTTTTTTTCCCTCTCTCTTACGAGACCCCTCTCTTGGAAACCGATGGACCTAACTATCAAAACGAGAGATATCATGATAGCCTGTGGATGCAGCTACCCAGTCTTCGGGAGTGCTACCACGACGAGTAGGTGCTTATGTGAAATTAGAGCCACTGAATTTGGGGGAGCCACAAAGAAGTAGATATTTACAATGGATTTATGATTTCAACTTTAAGAAAATGAGAGTTGTTGCCTGGTGAGCCATCCACACATTCCAAACTTAGTTGAAATTCTTCTTGACTTATAGCAGATGTTCTTTTGATAACATGAAACAAGACAAGTTTATTCCATCACCAACTGCTAAACTGTGGATCTACAGCAGACGGTAATGCATCCATCTAAGGAAACATCTCACAACTTTTCTATAGAGGATAGTAATGAATCCATCTACAAAACATCTCGTAACATTCTCTGCGTTTGTATTCTGGAGGCGAGTAACCATCTCCCTATATCCAGAGGCTACTGTTGACACCTAACTTTGGACTAACCTTTTTAATCATTGTTCATAAAAAAAAAAAAAGAACTAATTTTAGTTTTTGCCAAAAATAATTAAATCATTTTTCATATTTATTCATGCATCTCACTCTGGTTGTAGCGGGAGATATGAGTTTAAAATTCACGGGCGATTGGATAATCATGGAAAAAAAATGTGTTGAAAATTTTATGAAGGCTTGGATTTAAAGAAATTTTCTTAGGGACTGAATTGTAAATACTTAAGACTTCAAGGACTAGAATGCAAATATTTAAAACTAGAGAGATTATTTTGCAAATAACTAAAAAGGGTGAGTTAGTGGAGAAATTAGAAAGGAGGTGGAGAAAGGAGATAGAGGTGGAGAAGAGTTGATGGAGGAGGGAAGATAAAGAAGAGTTGATGGAGATGGCGATGAAGAAAGGAAGATAGATAGATAGAAGGGTGGATAAAGATGAAGAAAGGGAGATAGAAGAGAAGTTATAAAAGGAGGAAGAAAGAGGGTTTTGAGAGGATGAAGAAGAAAAACCAAATGGAACCAAATGAGACATATTTTTAAAGGAGAATTTCAGAGAGTGAAAGTTTGAAGCTCCGTCCTGCCATCGCCAATTCCCTTTTATGGACACAAAACCGCATCTGTTCCGTCGATGGAGTCGTGATTCGAGATCCTGATCAACAATGCAATACAAGATTTGAATTTGGTAGTCAATTCGCCAAATAAGTTAACGATTCTAATCTTTAGAATATAAAAAAAATTCGTTGCCTAAATTGATTGATTTAAATCCCGATTAAATCTGTTGAATATATCATTCCATTATCATGCTTAAAAATTACATCTTTCAAAAATTCACATCATGTAGATAATTGCACGCGTGATCTATCTTGTAAATATTTATGTTGAACTACATTATTTTTTAAGATTACATCTCAAAAAATAAAAATTCATATTTAAAAAAAAATCATTCACGGCATGCATTGCATATAGTTTAGTTTTTCACATTGTCATATAAAAACCAAAAACAAAAAAATTGTACATTTAAACTTCAAGTAAAAATTCATCATAAGTGTCAAATTGAACATTTTTCATGAAATTGGTACTGAAAGGGCATTAATTGAAAAATTAATGTAACCAAGTCCCCGAACTCATTGATCTCTAGTTTGTAGAAATAAAGTATTCCCCTCAATATTTTATTAGGTGTCTAATCAACCTACCCAAAAAGATTAGTGGCGACTCGAAAAATTAAAATTATTTGTCTAATGATCACTTAAACCATAAGTCACGATTTGGTAGAATTTGGGAGAATTCGAACTAAGTTAATTAATCTAATTAATTAACTTGATAATCTATTAACCTAAAATTTGGAAAGCTTGATTTTTTTAGGTCGCGACAGTTTGGCAATTTCGCTGGGGAGTAACTTGAATTTTTTTCAAAATCTAACGAGGACTTAGGCCCAAAATTTTTTTTTTTATGGAAAATCACTGATTTGGTAAATTTTGATTGAATTCACATTCTTAGGTATTAAATGGTTTTGTAAAATGGAGTTATAAGGAGAGAAGTTTTTGGCTAACCCCTTATTTTGCAGGCTTGGTGTATGGGAATTGTGATTTAATTTTTGACTATTGAAGCGGTGCTTACATTTAAATGTTGTGCATGTGTTTACAGTATTTGCACTACACTACACACAACCCATGACTGGACTGGGTCACACCAATAGTTTTAAGATGGTATTTTAGATGGTTCTTTAACATGGCGGTAAGGCTTCGCTAAAGGTTATCCCATCTGGATCCCGAAAATTTTTCCATAAAATGGCTCAAGGTCCATTCTCATGCACGTGTGGCTATGATGCATGGGCATTGCCCTTGTCGATTGAACCAAGCTGAAGTAATTGGGACCCGACTAGTCATGGCTATTGTACGCAGGGCTGCGACTAGTTATGACGATTGTGCGCGAGGCTGCGACATGTCATTCAGTTCATTACTTCACTATGCAAAAAGCTTTAAGGTAGATGGATTAAGATTTAAACTCAACGATTCATGTGCATGTTATGTGATTTGTGTCGTATTTTTTTCAAGTAAAGTAAGTCTCTAACTTTATCTTGTATTTTATTTGTGGTCAGTCCATGTTAAGTGTCAATTAATTTTTAAACTTAACATCATGGTCATTTTTTCAAAAATAAAAAATAAAAAAATCAAAAGTTGTGCCTTTTTTGAAAGATGAATGTGGAAAAATCCTTTCAGAAAATTTTATTGACCAATAAAAGATTTTATTACATCTTTTCTTAATACTTCAATGGATACAAGATTTTCTTGACAAATTTACCCTTGAAATTTCAA
>JAGVVM010011902.1:0-12912 GCA_019149425.1 Psidium friedrichsthalianum
TAAAAAAAAAAAAAAAAACAAAAAAAAAAAAAAAAAAAGAAAAAAAAAAAAAAAAAAAAAAAAAAAAAAAAAAAAAAAAAAAAAAAAAAAAAAAAAAAAAAAAAAAAAAAAAAAAAAAAAAAAAAAAAAAAAGAAAAAAAAAAAAAAAACAAAAAAAAAAAAAAAAAAAAAACAAAAAAAAAAAAAAAAAAAAAAAAAAAAAAAAAAAAAAAAAAAAAAAAAAAAACAAAAAAAAAAAAAAAAAAAAAAAAAAAAAAAAACAAAAAAAGAAAGACAAAAAAAAAAAAAAAAAAAAAAAAAAAAAAAAAAAAAAAAAAAAAAAAAAAAAAAAAAAAAAAAAAAAAAAAAAAAAAAAAAAAAAAAAAAACAAAAAAAAAAAAAAAAAAAAAAAAAAAAAAAAAAAAAACAAAAAAAAAAAAAAAAAAAAAAAAAAAAAAAAAAAAAAAAAAAAAAAAAAAAAAAAAAAAAAAAAAAAAAACAAAAAAAAAAAAAAAAAAAAAAAAAAAATAAAAAAAAAAAAAAAAAAAAAAAAAAAAAAAAAAAAAAAACAAAAAAAAAAACAAAAAAAAAAAAAAAAAAAAAAAAAAAAAAAAAAAAAAAAAAAAAAAAAAAAAAAAAAAACAAAAAAAAAAAAAAAAAAAAAAAAAAAAAAAAAAAAAAAAAAAAAAAAAAAAAAAAAAAAAAAAAAAAACAAAAAAAAAAAAAAAAAAAAAAAAAAAAAAAAAAAAAAAAAAAAAAAAAAAAAAAAAAAAAAAAAAAAAAAAAAAAAAAAAAAACAAAAAAAAAAAAAAAAAAAAAAAAAAAAAAAAAAAAAAAAAAAAAAAAAAAAAAAAAAAAACAAAAAAAAAAAAAAAAAAAAAACAAAAAAAAAAAAAAAACAAAAAAAAAAAAAAAAAAAAAAAAAAAAAAAAAAAAAAAAAAAAAAAAAAAAAAAAAAAAAAAAAAAAAACAAAAAAAACAAGAAAAAATAAAAAAAAAAAAAAAAAAAAAAAAAAACAAAAATAAAAAAAAAAAAAAAAAAAACAAAAACTGATACACTTGTGAAAAATTGAAAAAAAACAAAAAAAAAAAAAAAAAAAAAAAAAAAATAAAAAAAAAAAAAAATAAAAAAAAAAAAAAAAAAAAAAATGACAAAAAAGTTCATGAATATATTGATTTGGGGATTTTTACCCCATGTTTAAAAAAAATGTAAAAAAAAAAAAAAAAAAAAGCAAAAGCAAAAAAAAAAAAAAAAAAAAAAAAAAATATAAAAAAAAAAAAAAAAAAAAAAAAAAAAAAAAAAAAAAAAAAAAAAAAAAAAAAAAAAAAAAAAAAAAAAAAAAAAAAAAAAAAAAAAAAAAAAAAAAAAAAAAAAACTAATTTGAGATTTTTGTGGTTAAAAAAATAACTTAAGATAAATTTACTTTTTTGTTAATTTTCAGTTGGATGACAAGTGATAATTTACTGATGTACTAGTTAGGGAAAAAAAAAAAAAAAAAAAAAAAAAAAAAAAAAAAAAAAATTTTTCGTGGTATTAACCCAATTTAAAAGAGGGTAAAAACCACAAAAAAAAAAAAAAAATTTTTTCTTGATAAAAAAATTTAGTTCCGGAAAAATTTATTACAAATGTATCAATTAAAAAAATGAAAAGAAATAATTTAAAATAAATTTAAAAAATACTAAAAAAAATAAAAAAATTTAAAATAAATTCATTATAAATACATTAATTTAAAAATTTTTTGGTAATATTAACGTTGAGTTTATCCCCCGGCCGTCGAACCGAAAGGACCGCGAATTTCGTCAGGTCGGTTCGATGAACACCCGAGGCTCTGTTCACAAGAATCACAACCTTGGAAATAGTTTTGTCTCAAACAAAACATTAAAAAAATAATAAAAAAAGTTTTTTTTTTTGCCCCCCACGACAAGATAACAAGGAAACAGCGCGCAAAAAGACAAGCACCGCCGAGACCGGCTCGTCCCGACAACTGTAGATCGATGTGGCTTCGCTTTCCCACGTGGACGGTGGGGATGACGAACCCCACCACCAGCTGCAGCCAAAGACGAGGAGAGAGAAGGGGAGAGAATTGGGGATCAGGTTTTCCGGCTAACCATGGTTAAAACTCCCCCGACAGTCTGACTGGACGTTCGAAACCTTCGAAGACCTGCTTAACCATGGTTAAGTCTCGCCGCTTCCCCATTTCCCAATTTCCTCCTCTGCAAACAAAAAGCTCTTTTGCTTTTTTGACATTTCCATGAATCGAATCTCTCTCCTCCCTCCTTCCCTCCCTCTCTGAGTCTCTTTCTCTACGATTTGTCTTCTTCCTTCCCCAGAATCCCAGCCGCCGCCTTCGGAGACCAGTGTTCTCCGGTCAAGACTCGTCCATTAGCCTCAACCTGGAACTCCACATTTCGCTTCCATTTGAATAAGCTCGAGCTGAATGCGAGTGCTCGAGAGGTCGAAGACCTCTTAGAGAAGAGAGAGAGGCGGTTTTTTCTTGGGTGATGCTTTCGCCGGTACGTTCTCTATCTCGTTCTTCAGCATTTTGATGGTTTTGTCAGAGCTTTAGGACCGAGTAGAGCCTCTAAGACCATCTTCGGTTCAGCTCAATACAGTCGAAGAACACGGGGGTTGGCTTTGGCGAGCTCATTAGAGGAGCCATTGATCGTGGAGATGCCAAATCCGTCTTCGCAAGAGGTTTCTTCCCGCGACCTTACGGCACCGCCGGCAGAACCGCCGGCAAAGAAGAAGCGTAATCTTCCAGGGATGCCAGGTATGATTGGCCCAGCTAATCTGCAACATCATCGCAAAAAACCCTAAATTGCCGCTCACAAAATCTCTCTTCTGTGGCAGATCCTCAGGCGGAGGTGATAGCTCTGTCGCCGAAGACACTGCTGGCGACGAACCGGTTCGTGTGCGAGATCTGCAACAAAGGGTTCCAGCGGGACCAGAACCTGCAGCTCCACCGGCGGGGCCACAACCTGCCTTGGAGGCTTCGCCAGCGGGACGGCAATGCGGAGCCGCCGCGGAAGAAGGTCTACGTGTGCCCTGAGCCAGCCTGTGTCCACCACAGCCCCGACAGGGCCCTCGGCGACCTCACAGGGATCAAGAAGCACTTCTGTCGGAAGCATGGCGAGAAGAAGTGGAAGTGCGAGCGGTGCGCCAAAAAGTACGCCGTCCAGTCCGACTGGAAGGCCCACATGAGGACCTGCGGCACCCGCGAGTATAAGTGCGACTGCGGGATGGTGTTCTCTCGGTATGACCGTGTTTGTTCTCCAGACGAAGACGGGTCAATGACTTCACACGAGATTTAAGAGTTTCTTCCCTTGCTGTTTCCTGATTTGCAGGAGGGACAGTTTCGTGACCCACAGAGCCTTCTGCGACGCATTGGCGGAGGAGAGCTCAAGAGCTCAGACTAACAACACGACCCAAGATGAGCAGAACGCGATGACTTCTGTCGCGGCAGCCGCCTCCGCCTCGTCCCCCCCGCCTCCGCCGCTTACTCCGTCGACCAAGGTGGTGTCTCCGGTCCTCTCCCTTCAAAGTTCAGGTGAATTGTCTTATTCAGGTTGAAATAGCCAGGCTTGGCGTGCAAAATATGCGTGTAAATTTGTGGAGGTCAAAGGGAAATGTTTATATAACGAGGCGTACCATGTTTTATTCAGATGTCGTGGTCTAAAGAGAGACGTTAATGAGCCCCCATTGGCTTAGCTTCACGATTTGGTCCGAGTGTCTTCTTGTAAAGATTCATGTTTTGTCTGTTCTTGAGGTCGCTCTCTTTGTCCTCTGCGTGGCCGGTAATAGGCGCGGAGGAGACAGACAGACTACTGTAAGGGTAGATAGAGAGATAGATTTTTAATGGGTTTGGATCACTTGTTCTTACTTAGCAGTTGACTATGGAGATGAGAGAATCCGTTGGGCAAGAAAAGGAAGAAGGGTTGGTGATTGTTGATCATTATGGTTGGATGAGAAAGGACGCCATTATTGCTCCTCCTTTAAAGCTTTGAAAATGAGGAGAAAAGCTCTCGTGAAGTTCATTCCAGCTAGGACTAGGAAAGTTTTTGCGATCCCAAAAGGGTCTCGGTCTCTCTTTCTTCACTGTTTTTCTTTTCGCACTTTCATTTCGGGATCGAGCAAATTGTCTTTCTGGATCTACTTTTCGCTTTTTCCATGTCCCTTTTTTTAAATTCTTACTTCTTCACTTTTTTGGGTTGCAGATTTGCCAGAAAATGCAATCGAACTCGTGCCATCTGCTCTGGCATCGTCTTCTCTAGCTGCCGCCGTCACAGCTGCCGCAGCCACCACCACTGCTGGCCAGACAACAGCGCTGTCTCCGGCGGCAATACTGCTTTCACTGGCATATTTCCAGCATCGGTTCCACCACTGGCGCGGGCCTCGCCTTCTTCGCTCTCCAATGTGGTCTGCACGGCGGCGACCCCATCGCCCTCTACTGCCGAACCGGCCTCGCTCTCCCTCTTCCTCTCCAGCACTACCTCGTCCCTCTTCTCGAGGTCCGATCAGAACCAGCAGCACCTCTACGCCCTGCCTCGGCCTTCCACCCCGGCCATGTCCGCCACGGCCTTGCTTCAAAAGGCCGCTCAAATAGGTGCGGCAGCCACCAACGCATCGCTGCTTCGTGGGCTTGGCTTAGCGATTTCCTCACCTCCTGCTGCTTCTTCCCACGAGGCAACTCTGGTGACCGCTGGGGATGGCTCGAGCCGGTGGAGCAGCCAGGGGAAGGTGGAGAGCTCCTCAGAAGCAGCTGGGCTGGGGCTGGACCTCCCGTCTCAGCCATCGCTGTTCGGCAACAGGCCCATGACAGTGGATTTTCTGGGGCTGGGAATGGGCCCTGCCGGGGGCGCCACAGGTGGGCTATCGGCTCTGCTCACTTCAATTGATGGCGGGCTGTCAATGGACCGTCGATTCAGCGGTGGAGTGCCCGGTGTTTTGTATGATGGAGGAGGAGGAAGGGGGAGAGGGAGGGTGGACGAGGTTGGTCAAGGTTCGTGGGAGGAGTTTCCGGAGTCGAAGCCCGATGGGCTTAACGGGCCTCCACCCTATCTCAAGTGAGTGGCCAAGTGAACCTCCGGGCTCTTTTGGTCCTGGCTTCTTGTTTGGGTTGGGGGGGGGGGAGCCGACGCCCGAGCTTGGGACTCTGCTTTTGTGTAATATAAACAGTATAGGTGTGATTTATTGTCCGAATGTATACCGTTCTATTTATCTAAGCGTTATGTTTTTTTGGCTCTTATTTAGCCAATGTAATATAGTTCTTGCTTCTTAATTAGGGTGCCAAAATTGAATTGAAAAATGAAATCAATTGAAAATTTCTGCATTTTAGTTTGGTTCGATTTTTGGTTTAGATAATTAAAAAATAGTCATTCTTTTTTTTAAGTTTGATTTGGTTCGGTTAATCAAAATATATTAAAAATGTTCAAAACAACTATTTTTTCTTTGTTTATTTTTATTTTCTTCTTTAGAGCAAAGAGTTGGTCGGCTAGTGATGCTCACCGACCATGGGTGAGGGGTTGCGGCCCCTTGTTGAGGCTGGTGAGGGCGTTATGGCCCTTGCGTAGGGGACGGCGACGGTCATCGGCTCTCAGCCAGTGCTGAAGGCTTCGGCAAATTCAAACCAAAAAAGAAAAAAGAAAAGAAAAAAAAAGAAAATGAAAAAGGAAAAGTAAAAATAAAAATAAAGGAAAAATTAGAAAAGGAAAATCGAAAACCGAACTAAATCGAACGGAATAGAGCTGAATTTTCGGTTCAGTTCATATTTGATTTAGGATGAGTCAAGTTTATACTCGAACAGTTTAGTTCGTTTCGATCTTCTAAAGGAAAAAAAAAAAAGTAGAACCATAGACACTCCTATTCTTAATGGCCCCCGCATGGGTTCTATCCTCTTTCAAATCCGAGCGACGGAAATGCATTTTGTGACGAACCGAAGTTTGCTAATCGTCTACATATTGTGGTATTGTCGTTTGAATTTCACGCGCCCATTATTGCCTAAACAGGAGGCTCACTTTAGCTTTTTTTTACAATATTTTCATGGAGCCAATAGCCACCAACCCCAGCAACCTCACTGAGCCTAAGTCCAGTGCAGAAAGAGAGAGAGAAAAAGAAAAAAGTATAAAAATTCAAAGAAATATTAAAATATTATTAAAAATTATCACGTCAGCGCTGATTGCGCCACGTCAGCCATTTTCGATCAAAATTGACCCAAATATTGAATTAGCATAAATGTAAAAAGATTTACGACTGAATTGAAAAAAAAATTGAGCTAAACTGACATAATTATAATAAATTTAGGATTTTTTTTTTGATAATTTTTCCCTTTTCAGAGGGTATAAATTATAATAGCAAGCCATGCTGCTATCGGTTCTGCCTCTCTGGGTACCACCTCAATATAACATCATTCGTTGATTGGTCGTTTGTCTAAATGGCTTCAATTAAGTTGGGAGTGTTCTTGGCTCCATTTCATCAGCAAGAGGCACCAGCGGCGACAAGCTCTCTTCGAACCAATTACGTGCATGCTAAGTGTTCTTTTTGTTGCTGCCAGAATAGAAGATACGAGACAAAAGCACTCTGCTGTTCTTTGCTTTCTCATTTCTAAACCATGTTCGTTTCAACCTTAGTCTCTAAGTTTACTCTACAGGTCTGGTTTTCGGACGTCTTAAATTATGTTATGCCATGCTTTCACTGGCTGATGTGTTTTTTGTTTTTCCTGTTTTTTTTGGGTCAATTTCACTTGCTGATGTTAGGAAGTCTAACTATGGATGTAGGATTAGAAGGTAGGAATGGACTGAGTTCACACGCTTGCTGATGCATTTGAAATGACTTTCTTCTGGAAAGGAGTTTGTTTTTATGCAAGAACTGCAGTTAATGTAAGCTATTAGTGAACTTAAAGCTCAGTGAAGTAGACAGAAACCTAAGACGAACTGGGATCGATGGCTATACTACATCTTATGTGATTCTTTTCAGCCAGAGATTCACCTCCTGAGCTCACAAATTTCTGTAATGTGCATTCGCTCTTTCGTGTTTTGTGTATATCCATTATGAACCGATGGCTGTAAATCGTGTAATTGATAATAATCAAGCATGGTATTGGTGCGACTGATGCCTTAGCAGTATCAGAAATATTAGGTGAATCGTGTGCAGCGCTTTGAGAAACTGAGATTTGCATGTATCTCTGTCTCTCGTTGGTGTTTTAGCACAACTTTCTGTTCTTCCTTGCCATTTTTGCTGAATTGACTGACTGTTTGCATATTTGTTTTAATTCGCCAACAGCGCCATGTATCTCCCTTTATCTATACGAATACATTAAGAAGAAATTGTTTTTCTAAGTGTTACCTTTACACGTGCAACCTAATTACCCTTGGCTCATGTTCTTCAATCAATTCTGAAAAGTAAAATGAAATAGTACTTTTTGGGGATTGTGAAATATATATGTCTCAGTGTTATCATTTGTAACCAATTTTTTTTATTATTTCTTTTCGTGATGAATGCATTGACGGGCTGCTCAGGATGGCGCCGACATAATAAGCTTATGAATCAGTCCTAAGAGGCGTCCTCCTGGAATCGCAACGTTCTTCAATCCCATTGACCTGGCTTTACCGTCAGCGGTGAAAGCTGGCATTTTGTTGTGCAAGCTGCTGGAAATACTGGGCTTGTGATGGGGTTGTCACGGGCTGGTGATCGGTTTATAAATACGAGGGAAATCCTCATTTGAGCTAGATTTTGGGATGAAAGAGGCTCAAGACCACTAACACTAGTATCAGAGCCCAGGTTATCAACAAGTTGGACCTAGTAGTCACATGGGAGAGATATGAGCTGATGATCAATTTATAAGTGTGAGGGGTGCTGCTGTTCATGGCCGAGTGACCATAACTCCATAATTCTTGGAAACAACCAATCAACTGCTGGAGTTGGCCTTGCGCATAAGCTTCTCCTTCAGCTCCTTTAGCTGGCACTTCATCTCTCTCTTTTTGTTTGAGTGCTATCTTTGGTTGACTCATATTTTGCAACTGACTTGTCTCAAATAATCCAAATGATCAATTTGTCTAGTTTAGCTTTTACTTTTGGTTCCCAAAATGGACTCAAGTTTGTATTGCCTCAGGATTTTTAAGGTTCTATGTTCGCATTACTTTCCTCTTATTTAAAACATAGATCAAGATTGATGGAAACTGAGATTGCTTGGTTTTTCAGTGTGGTGGTCTGTGGATGTCTTTTCATTTGTCCATCAAGATAAATGGCTGAATCTGATGACCTTTTGAGATAATGTTGATTATCATGGATAGGGACGGTTCTCTGTCCAAACTAAACAGGGAAAAAAAAAATTACGTTATCAGATGTACAATGACACTCCAATTTCCAAAGACATGTATGTGGGTGAATGTCAGAACTCCACAAACTTTGAGCCAAACCTTGTCCAAGGGAACCTTTTGATATGCAGCGACTCGATCCAGTTTTGTGCTGGGACACTCCACCATCAAACAGGCCTTAGAAACAGCCAATAACCTCAGTGCTGCTGGTATCGTGTTTTACATGGATCCTTTCGGGATTGGGTTTCAGCTTTATCCAGCTCCAATGAACATGCCTGGCATCATCATTCCATCACCAGATGATTCCAAGGAATCCAATGCCTTTAAGAGAGTCGCGTCGCCATTAGTTGGCTGCTGATTCAAGCACGAGTGCCGAAGAACTGTATTTGCTATGTAGTGATCTCTCTTGTTTATTTGACAGGTACTGCTTCAATACTACAGTTCTTCCGTGGAGAGGGACGGACAGACAAAAAAGGTTGTTGCATTCGGAGCCACTACTAGCATTTTGGGCGGGCTGAAAGCCAATTACAGCTTTTTCGCTCCGAAGTCATGTACTACTCGGCCAGAGGACCTGATCCAGAAGACAGTTCTCTCAGCAACGCAGATATACTGAAGCCAAACTTGGCTGCCCCCTGGTAGTTTTCATATGGGCTGCTTGGTGCTCTGGTTGGCAACCGATTCTATGGAATTTTGAAGGTATGACCATCGTAATATATAGAGCAATTATGTTGATTCATTCGACCAGCGCAATGGGTGGCTGTTTTAGGTCCATTACTGCATGAAGAGATATTCCCTAGCGCATCGGTATTACAAGACAATTAAAATAGTCATTAAATAGTAGCTTGAACATTCTTTTTCTTGTGCATGTATGATTGATTACCCAGTGATCATGGCAAGATTTCTTCTCTCCAGTGCCAAAATGCAACAATTTGTTTTCCCTGGTTCTCTTTTTAGCTTATATGCCGCCTCCTAAAGTAGATTTCAACCATTCAGGTGAAAGCATTGCGATGATGTCTCCGGACAACAAGCATGGGCTGCGCCTCATATCTGCTGGGCTTGGCGGGCGCTGATTAAGCAAAAATTTCCAGGTTGTAAGTCCTTCTGTCATTGCATCTGCACTTTTCTACAACGGCTTCTTTATATACAAAGTCCGGGGGGCCGATAATGGCTCAGCGCGCTTATGCCAACCCAGAATCACAGTCAGTCCCCCAGCAACACCTTTTGACCTGGGCAGTGGTTTTGTGAATGCAACTGCTTGCGCTTTGAATCCAGGACTCATTCTTGACTTCAGAAGTTACTCTGCCCATGCCAGCTACACTCTTTTGTTTGGAAACAACCTGTTATCTCTTGTTCAATTATATTTGATAAAATTTAGGAGTTTCTGTTTCTTCTGCTTTTTACAATGGTGGAATCCCAAATCATGGATATGCCCTTTACATTGGCCCAAAATGAAGAATGTGTCTTGCAAGTCCAATGTCATTCTTGTTTGGAGGTAAGTACACTAGAAGTGCCATAACTTTTGTAACCATCACTTGAATGCCATAACTTTTTTTTCTGCTCACTTAAGTGCCATATTGGAGGAAAATTGTTATTTGAGTGCTACTTCCACAAACATAATTTACTTAGTGCCACCTTCGAGCAAAACCATCATACGTGGACTTTTTATTTATTTTTCAGCTGCACGTTGGATTTTTTAAATATTTTCCGAAAATATTTTTATTTTTTATTTTTGATATTTCCTTTTTGAGTTTTATTTTTGTTGCTTTTTTTTGCCTTGGCCCTAGGGCAAAAGGGTCGCCTGGCCCTGAGTTCGAATCGGGGCTGTGACGGCCCTGAGCGACTACCATTGTGGTCTCGGTGCTATTACGGGCGAGGGTGTGAAGGCCCTCGCTAGATTTGAGTGAGGGCCTTTCGCGGCCTCCTTGGTCATGGGTGAGGTGGCCTTTGTTGGGACCTAGCGAGGGCCCATCATGCCCTCAGCCATATGGTCCAGGGACGCCCTCGCCCATGGCCGGTGGGCCGCAAGGGCCCTTGCCCAGATCTAGCAAGAGCCTTTGCGCCTTCACCTGTGGTCATCGTCCGTGAGCCCCGTCGGCCTAGCCCTTGGGGTCGTCGGTGGACTCTTAACCGGTCAAGGGAGCAAAAACCAAGAAAAAAAAAAGAAAAATAAAAAGAAAAATTACAAAATAAATAAAAAAATTATGAAAAATTCACGCGTACATCTAAAATATTTTAAAAAGAATTGTTTCATCGGTGCCGGAGGCGTGCAGTTTTTCCGGACTTTACATCAATTTTTCCTGCGTCCACATAATCGATATCACTTAAGGGTCAATTTTTCGAAGTTATGGCTCTTAATTGAGTGGAAAAAAAAAAGTTATGGACACTTAAAGTGCACGTCGACAAGAAGTCATGACACTCCTAGTGTAATTATCTTGAAGTTCTTTGTTAATTTGCCTTTATCGCATTTTTGGGTGAAGCTAAGTCCAACTACACTATAAATTTTGTCTTGCCAATGATTCCAAATGACAATTGGTTGGCATAAATAGCGCAAATAATTCATATACTTAATGATGTGAAAATTTTGCCAATGATTCCAAATGACAGTTTCAGTTAGCCTGGAAGGATTGAGGTCGACTAGCCAATTCCAAAAATTTTTATCCATTGCACATAATCATATACTTAATGATTGAAAAATTCCATAACTAACAATTAGTTTGCTATTTGACAAATTTTATTCGACGGAAGGATATCCTCAGGGACATTATACCAAATGTTAATGGCAGTCAACATATATACCGTAACGAGAAAAAGTCCTCGAAGAATAAAGTACATTTTTGTAAATTTCTCTCGTTAAAAGATTTTCTTTAAGTACTAGAAACATGGCTATTCATAAAATAAAGCAACTGGTTTTATACTCAGAATACGGAAAACAATGTGCTTGATTTGAAAATCTTTTCCTTGTTTGGTTAGGAACCAAACAATGTTTCACATATTCTCTTCAATTACTTTTACCTTGAGAGTACAATTTGCTTGTCCGTTCTACTTAAACATTGACATCATGAAAAATATCGACACCACCTATGTAAAATCTCGCGGTAAATGGATTTTTAATAGGTCCAACTCATCAATTTGTCGACCAATATTGACTAAAGACCATAGCGTGAAGGAGCTTTCAATGACCCCCCTCACAACTAGTTTGAGCTTTCCTTTTTCTTTTGGTTAGATTATGTCGTTTCCTCTGAAACGCACATAACGTCAACTTAAAAATTTCCATTAATGAAGACGCCCTCACCAGAATTTTCCAAGCTGCATTGTGCATAATAGTAGGAGTACCACAGTTTCTATTTTGTAATTGACGAGTAGCACAGTATGGGAACGTGGTCATCATCATCTTTCTTTTTGCATGTTCCTTTGTTTCTGTTTTGATGCCTGCTTTTGTTGGGGGTTGAGATGAGCCTGCCTGATTACTGTTCTTTGTAGAGGGTTACGGTGATTGCATGTCATGTTCATTTCTCTGTGGCATCAACGGTCGTTCGGCTCCGGTTGCTTTTGCCAAAGTATGATTGGCCAGAGTTGTTGGGCCTCACGACAACAATGTTATGCGCCGCCGACATTGAACTTCTCTCTATCGCGATTGCGACACTCAACAGTTTTTAGGACGGTGCATATAGACAGTCATCAAATTCGTGGGAAAACGAGACTTCCGGTGCCGGTTGACGCCCCTCCTTATGGGTGTTTCCATGAAGGTGGCTCCGACTAGCTTTCGCCATTGCCAACGGCCAGAAAACAGGTACTGAGCGTCTTCCTTTAAAGCGACGATCAATAAGTTTTCCGCGGTGAGCTTCGGGAGAACCGGGCTGATTGGAACTCAAGGCCACGTTGCAAACATATCATCCGTCGGTCATTGTCAAGATCTCTTATAACTCTGCTAACAGGCTAAAGAGCTGAGAGCAGAGTTCATTTTTTATTTTATTTATTTTATTTTACTTTCGGCTATTTTTATCTGTACCTTTTGCGCTTTCGGCTTTGATTTTTTGCACCCCCGATTTGTTTCAGAGTCATGTAAATGCTCAGAAGATCATGTAATAGGGCTCGCGCGCGCTGCTTTCACTTCAATGCTTTTCTTCCATGTCCATTGCCTACATATGAGGAGAAAAGGGGCTAGGCCTTACATGCCACGTGGAAGGTAGCCAGTTCATTAGCTGGCTGCCACGTGTACAAGTAGCCCACCTTTCGGATTTTTTTTTAAATGCTCCATCTTCTCAGTTGCCCCTTTCCTCTTCCTCCGTTACCCTCTTCTCGTATGAGGGCAGCGTGAAGAGGGCAGTGAAAGGTCCTGCGCGACAACATTTAGGGCATCACGAAGTTGACAATGCGACGGTGGTCGCCGTGGGGGAGTGAAGTGGATCATCGGGCTGATCTACGAGGGAGACGCCTGGTATGATGGAGATTTTCTCGCGCATGGCTTGAAGACGATGACCGCCCATGGACCTTTGTTTTAGGAGGGTTTTGTATTTATAGTTAGTGACGTGGTCGTAGACTGTGCGGTGGGTTTTATGTTTCAAAGATGAACTTGTGGGAGTCTATGAAGCATCGAAACTTTCTGGGAGCCTACGTGTT
>JAGVVM010011905.1:0-18165 GCA_019149425.1 Psidium friedrichsthalianum
CGGACTCCTCATTGACTGCGTAGTTTCGGAGGGGAAAGACATCCGATTCTAGGTCGATGGGACCTCCGAGCGCTTTTAGATTCTGATTATGGCAGACTATGGATTCATACGGCAGTGCGCAGATACTCGAGCCTACATCTAGAAGTTGTCGATTTGTGGTCGATAGGGACGTGATAACTGTGAACTTGGGAGAGATTAACTTCGTTGCATACAAGAGGAGCCACGGTTCCGTATGTGGAGACAGAACGAAAGAAGTAGGCTTGAACTATCAACTCTCTCGGTTGTGTGTTCGCGTAGCGTAGTTCGACGCTCCCCAGACTAGAAAGAGGGTTCCTGCACCTTCCCATAAAACTTTAGCTCCAAAAGAACATTTTCTTGGCGATATGGATTTGTCCCCTCGATCGGACTAGGGCAGAATGGTCAAGGGATACGCTCGTAGGCGCAACAGTTCGTCCACCAGCGAGCATCGAACGATGCCATAGGATAGAATACTAGTGAATCCAGTAGAGGTTGGCTTATTTCTAAGAGCTATCATGGAGCGGCCGTGAAGCCAAAGGCCCACAGTAGAGGGTCGCGGGAAGCCGAGTAAAGACGGAGTTAGCTCATTCATGGGCTCCAGAGATTGAAAGGAAAAGCTAGCATGATTAGCAGTCAGTTAGTTGATCAGTATTTCTCTAGGCATCCCAAGATGCTGGCGGATGAGACTATCTAGAACGCAGCCGAACCTTATATGTCCAACCCGTTTCTGGACGACGCCATCAACATCATCATCGAGCGGCTTGACGAGACTCCAGCTCGCCTGTGTAAAGAGGCCTTTCTTTCCCTTTTTCCTTAATGTATTTCAATTCTTGCACTTAGGGTTTCTGCATTGTGTTTTAGGTTTTTAGTAATGCATTTTTCTTTCCTGAAAAGCATCATTGGATCTCCGATCCGTTGGTCTAAGTAGTATATGCTGTAATGCGGTCTATTTTCCATTTAATAAAAGTCCCACGAGTTTTGTTAGGGACATGTAGAATAACAAATCGGCCCAATGATGATACTCAACTTCAAATCTTTGAAGCTTGATGACTGATTTGCCACATGATCCTGTTTTCCTGAAAAATCTTTTTAGGGGAGCGAGGACGTCTGATGAGATGAGGACCAGTTCCCCTCCTTTTTCTTCGTTCTTAAAAATAGTTTTTAAAATGTTTTCGAAAATTCATGTGTCTTTTATTAGTACTAGCAAATACTTACCATGCTTGTAACATTTCAGGCATACCATCCCTCATATACATGACAGGTTATTATGCGACCCAGACCGTATCGATTACTTCTCTTATGGAATTGAGAGGAATGTGATGATACACAGTGATATCAGGAGGGATTGAGCAGATATGAGGAACATAAACCCTTAACCACGGAGACACCGTTACAGTCAATTAGGGGATTCCAAGAATTTGAAGGAAGTAAAAAATCGGGGAAGGCTATCGTCGTCAGAAGCATCTCGGTTTACTGAACTCCTTCAGAGATATCAGGATGTGTTTGTTGATCCTATGCACACATGCTAGGTTGGACCCAAGTATTTTCGAGCATTCACTCCCAACAGACCCGATTGTTCCCCTCTAAGAAACAAAGTTTCGACGCATGAAATTGGAATTATCTAAAAGATCGAATATCGAATAAGAAGTGATGAAATTGTTTAAGTGGGGTTCATTGAAGTATCTCTTACCCCGAATGGTTGCAATATTGTGCCAGTGATGAAGAAGATGAAAGTATCAGAATCTGCGTAGATTACCGCGACCTAAATAAGGCAAGCCTGAAAGATGACTTTCCTCTCCCACACATCGATGTCCTGGTCGACACACTGCTAGTTTCGAGATGTTCTCATTCATGACGAATTTTCTGGGTACAACCAAATCCTTTAAAGGAAGAAGATAAAGCCAAGACCTGCCTTCTAACGCCATAGGGCACCTTCTGTTATAAGGTTATACCTTTCGGCTTGAAAATTACGGGGCAACCTACTAAAGGGCCATGGTACCCTATTCCACGATATGATGCATAAGGAGATAGAAGTATATGTCAACGATATGATCGCGAAGTCTAAACCTAGAGATGATCACATCTAGATACTAAGAAAGTTGTTTGAACGACTTCGGAAGTATAGATTGAAGCTAAACCCGCTAAATACATATTTGGGGCACGATCAGTGAAGTTTCTTGGGTTCATGTAAGCAGCCGGGAAGTTGAAATTAACCCTTCCAAAATCAAGGTGATATTAGACTTCAGGATCCCCACACAGTCAAGGAAGTAAGAAGTTTGCTGGGGAGGCTAAATTATATCGCCAGGTTATTTGTCAACTCTCTAACGTTACAAAACCGTTCTTTAAACTGCTAAGAAAGGAGCCAAGGTGAAATGGGATTCTGAATGTCATCAAGCATTGGAGAAGATTAAAAGTTACCTCATCTCGCCATCAGTTTTGGTACCTCCCATGTCGGGTTCTCGCTAACCCTATATCTTACTGTTCATTGAGAATTCTTAGGGGCTCTGTTAGCTCAAACAAGCCCAGAAGATGGCAAGGAGCGGGTAATTTATTATCTGAGTAAGAAACTCACTGCATCGGAGATGAATTACCCCACGGTCGAGAAGACTTATGTCACGTTGGTGCGGGTGTTACACAGATTGAGGCGATTCACCCTTCATTACCATATACAGCTGGTTATAAAGAACGACCCGATAAAGTACCTTTAGAAAAGCCAGCCTTAATTGGAAACTGGCTAAATGGCAAGTTGTCCTATCGGAGTTTGACGTTAGGAGTTCGACTTAGAAATCCATTAAGGGATAAGCCATAGCGATATATTAGCAGAAAATGCATAAGGATTCAGTATTCCAAGTGACGAGAGGGTCAGAGGATCATATTTCAAACTTATCCGACGATAAATAGACAATGTATTTCGATGGCGCCGTAAACCTCACGGGGTCTGGAACTGGGCAATTTTAATATCTCCTAAGGGACAACATTATCCAGTCGCTGCAAAGCTGATATTCCCATACACCAACAATATTTCCGAGTATGAGGCATATATCTTAGGCCTGCAGCTAACTCTCGCTATGAAAGTAAAGAAACTGCAAGTATATGGAGACACCATGCCAATCATCTTGTAAACTCAAGGTGAATAGAAAACTAAAGACTCCAAGCTCATTCTTTATCACAGGTTCTTAGAGGAAATGATTGGAGAATTTGAAGAGATTGATTTTAAATACCTGTCGAGAATCTAGAATCACTTTGCGAATGCCTTGGCTACCCTATCGTCCACGCTGCAAGTGATGGAAGGCTTAAACATCAAGCCATTGAGGGTCAACATTATTAGACAACCAGCTTACTACATAGTGATCGGGGGAGGGTTTGACGACCAACCATGGTATCATGACATCAAGAATTACTTGCTGAAGGGAGAATATCATCTAGAAAGCCAAATGGGAGATAAAAAGTATATAGTTAAGATGGCTACAAAATTCTTTTTTAGTGGTCAAACACTGTAGAAGAATTCATTTGATTCAGTCCTATTAAGGTGCGTAGATGCTAAAGAAGCGAACTCTCTTATGAAGGAGATCCATGAAGGAGAGTGCGGACTACACATGAATGGCCATCCCCTCGCTAAAAAGATCATGAAACTCGATTATTATTGGATGACCAAGGAGTCAGATTGCAACCAGCACGTAAGATCTTGCCATCAGTGTTAGGTATACGGAGATAAGATCAATGTTCCCCAAATTAACTTCATCAGATGTCCGAAGCCTGGCTGTTTTCTATGTGGGGAATCGATATGATCGGGCCAATTAACCCTAACGCTTCAAACGAGCACCGTTTTATCTTGGTGGCAATCAATTACTTCACCAAATGGATCGAGGTCAATTCGTACGCTAACGTTACAGCTAAGAGCGTTGCAAAGTTTATTAAAAGGGAAATCATCGCAAAGTGCGAGACACCCCAAGCCATCATTGCAGATAATGGCTCCAATCTGAATAACAAGGTTGTGGACGACTTGTTGGACCAATTTAAGATCAACACCTTAATTCTTCTCCTTACCGCCCATAAATGAATGGAGTTGTGGAAGCGGCGAACAAGAATATTAAGAAACTCCTGGCTAAGACTGCAGAGAATTTTCGAGATTGGCATGAGAGGTTGCCGTACGCGTTAATGGCATACCGAACTTTGATTCGGACTTCGACCAAGGCAACACCTTACTCTCCAGTATACGGCATAGAGGTCATCCTTCATGTGGAAGTTGAAATCCCTTTCTTATGAATACTAGCCCAAGCCGAACTTTCAGAGGCCGAGTGGATCCGGTAGAGACATAAGCAGTTGAACTTGATTGATAAAAAGCGACTGAAGGCTATCTGTCATGGATAGGGCTATCAAAAGCGGGTAGCTAATTCACTCAACCGCAAAGTGAAACTCAGAAGCTTTACAGTCGGAGATTTAGTTGTGAAGAAGGCACTCCCCAATGTTCCCCATCCTAGAGGCAAGTTTGCATCGAATTATGAGGGTCTGTACATAGTACAGAAAGTTTTACCTGGCGATGCTTTGATTCTCGTGAATATGGATGGAGAAGAATTGGCATGTCTTGTAAATGTAGATGCTGTCAAGAAATACTACCCTTGAATAAGACAAAGATTTGATCAATCTGGTATCTGAGTTACATTGAGGATTACTACATTCATACCATGCATATATGCATATACTTGCATCACTTTCTCTGTATTGTAGGTCTAAGAGAAATTTCCAGATGGAGGAAACAACTCAAATGACTTCATCCAGACCGAACGATTACGAAGAAGAGGAGTCCACGAGACAGGTTACCTATCGGCGCGCTCAATTCGTAATCAAGGGTAAAAATTGTATCGTTCCAGTTTCTTAATGCGAGAATGGATACTAACTCCTAGAACATTTTTACTTTTCTCAAGGAACTTCAGCCACGGCGGGCAGGTAAGCATCCTTTACCCTAAAACTTTCCAATTTACCACGTCATGATGATCAATAAATCGCATTATTGATGGGAATCCAGGAAGTAACTTCATCTGCATTCCTGTTCAAAAATCTTCGAGGTTACCCAAGAAAATCTGAAACTTACAGGCATCATGATCTCCTATGGGGCTAATTTTTGATGAAATAGAAATGAATTTGCAAATGAGGATGATTAGACCTATCATGCTATAGTAAACCGAAATCTGAGAGGCAAACCACGCTCAAACACTTCCTTACACACTTGAGAGATGGGTGAAGGAAAGGCAAGATAAAAACCTTTGTCCATGAACGTAGGGACTATTTGTAGTGATTACATAGATTGAAATGACAAAAGACACGTTCATTTCTTTATCCTAAACACATAATAATCCTTTGCAAGCCCATTTGAGCCTGTAAATGGAGAATTTAAAAACAACCCGTCAAGAACCATCTCACATTAGAGCAATTTGGAGGTTCATTGGCTGATCCCTTGGAGAGAAGATCAAGGTAAGACTTTATTGTGCTAACTTGCATCAACCTTTTTGTAGTAACTTCAAGTGGCCTCTCGCGAAGGTTTGAAACATCAAAGTGAAGGAGAGCAATTCATTTCTCTATCATACATACGTTATCCTTTGATGAGCCAATTTGAGCCTTTAAACCTTCATTTCTAAACCTAGTTGGTGATCACCTCCCTACACTGAGGCAATGCACATGAGTTATCAACAAGAAATAAGGTCATGAGTGAAACAATTTCCCACACTTAGTCTGAAAAGATTATTAGACTAACAAAAGCAAGGCACCTGGTGAAAGTAGGCCCAAAGCCCACAACTGAAGAAAAATAGTAGTACTAAAAAAAAGGACAATTGAAGATAAATACAATGAAAATGTCAAAAGGCAATAGGGCTAACAAAAGCAAAGTGCCAGATAAAAACAAGGCCAAAGCCCTTCATAGGAACAAAAGCCATGATACTCAGA
This sequence comes from Psidium friedrichsthalianum, assembly GCA_019149425.1. Taxonomy (NCBI): domain Eukaryota; kingdom Viridiplantae; phylum Streptophyta; class Magnoliopsida; order Myrtales; family Myrtaceae; genus Psidium; species Psidium friedrichsthalianum. The sequence continues at coordinate 5,959 of JAGVVM010011905.1, forward strand.
ACATAAGCAAAGTGCCATAAGGATAATCCATCGGCAAGCGAGTAGCAAAAACAAAGAAAGCCTAGAGCTTAATTGAAGATAAACATCTGGAAGACTTTTAGGGCTCAAAGACACAGATTTAGTCCCAGTAGCTATGACAGTTGATAATGATGCAAAGGTAATCACCAACCTATCGTACCCCTCATTCTGAAAATGGCCTTTTTCGAGCCTACCCCGAACCAACATTACAACCTATCCCGAAAGCCTCTCCTGATTGAGAAATTTCAAATTAACAAGGGATTTCACATAAGAAGCTACCACATAGAGGAGTAAGTACAATCTGGTCTTATCTGATCTACAAGGTTCTTAACTTGTAGACCTGAAGCAGTCACTTTTAAAGTTTTGGTTCTTTTCTAAAACTCAAAATACCTACCCATTGTGTAAGCTTTTGACTAAGCCTACATTACGGTTCGCTAGAAAACCTTCTCCGATCAATTAGATTGTATACACTGCAACTAGTCCCGAAATTCTTAACATATGGGTTAGGGTGATCGTTTGAGTATTCCTAGAAATCTTCCTCGGCAAGGAGGCAAAATCTCTTAGAAATTGATATTGTGAGAAGTCCTCTCCGATGAGTATACTCCAGTTGATACGGCTGATCGAACTCATCTGGTGATTTCAAATTTATTGATTCAAAATTATCCTCGCAAAGGATTTTGATCACACATGTATGTGCGAGATATCTTAGGTAACTATCTTGCATCACACCGCATTTATTTTTAAAAAAAAAGAGTCTACATAGCTCGTGGGAACACGACTCATTTGAGAAATTAAAATATATCAAAATCTTCTAACTTTTTCCACCTTGGCGTAACAATTCGGGTTTGAGCTTCTACGGATTCTGTGGTTCCACCTAGATCCCAGAATGGCACTCTCCTTATAAAGATTAATTGGGTTCAAGATTTTACAGGATCCGAATCTTCCCAGACTTCTAGATGGCACCCGAGAGAGAAGGTGACCTCTATATGATTGTCCACTAAGCCCTTTTTACATACACCTAAGTCCTTTCTACAGGCACATAAGCCCTTTTTACAGGCATATAAGTCCTTCCTACATACACCAAAATCCTTTTTACAGGCACCAAAGTCCTTTCTACAGGCACCAAAGTCCTTCCTACTAGCATCAAAGTCCTTCCTACTAGCACTAAAGTCCTTTTTATAGGTACATAAGTATTTCCTACATGCACAAAATCCTTTTTACAAGCACATAAGTCCTTTCTACATGCACCAAAGCCCTTTTTACAGGCACCAAAAAAGTCCTTTTTATAGGCACCAAGTCCTTTCTACAGGCACAAAGTCCTTCTTATATGCATTTTCATAGGGTGACCTACCATACGAGTCGAATTTTAATCAAATTTTAATCAGTAAGATCCTTTCTTTAGGAATCTATCATGGAGTGACCTACCATACAGGTTAAATCTTAATCAGATTTTAATTAGGAGAATCCTTTCACTAGAAATCTGCTATGGGATGACCTACCATACGGGTCTAAGCTCAACCACCCTGAGGTTTTCCTATAAAGAATCCTTAGGCTTCCATTCCATTTTGAGCAGAGCAGTTAATGACTATCGCAAGGTGAACAGGTAAGTTTCAGATAAATCCCTTGACTCTCACTTCTCCCTCTCTCCCATATCAAAGTGAACATGATGAAATTTGGACTTAAGCTTTTAAAAGAGAAACCAAAGGTGGATGTCACGACTTTTTGTTTTCCCTAGTTGAGTCGGCCAAATCTCAAGTATCACCTAGTCTTTGAGAGAGATTTCTAACGAGACCTCTCTTAAAGAGGGGCAGTTGTTGACACTTGATTTTTGGTCAATTTTATTTTTTAGAAAATTTTTAGAAAATCCATAAAAATCCATAAAACTTCATAAAATTGAAATATCAACTTTCGGGACCTTAGCCTGGCCTAGGGAACCAATTTTGAACAAAAAATAATTTTCCTTATTTTCAGTATTTTCCTATATTTTATTTTCAAAAATTCATAAAAAAAATCAAGAAAATATCAAAAAAATTGTAAAATCAACTTTGGAAGTCTTGGCCTAACCTAGGGAACCAATTTTGAACAAAAAATAATTTTCCTCACTTTCAGTATTTTCCTAAATTTTATTTTCAAAAATTCATAAAAAATCAAGAAAAAAATGAGAAAATTGCAAAATCAATTGGAAGCCTTGGCCTGGCCTACGGAACCAATTTTGAACAAAAAATAATTTTCCTTATTTTTAATATTTTCCTACATTTTATTTTCAAAAATTCATAAACAAATCAAGAAAAATTAAAAAAAATTAAAAAAAATAACTTTGGAAGCCTTTGCCTGGCTTAGAGAACCAATTTTGAACAAAAAATAATTTTTCATATTTTTAGTATTTTCCTGCATTTTATTTTCAACAATTCATAAAAAATAAAAAGAAATGAGAAAATTGCAAAATCAACTTTGGAAGCCTTGGTCAAGCTTAGGCAACCATTTTTGAACAAAAAATAATTTTCCTTATTTTTCACATTTTTTTAATATTTTTCAGAAATTAGAAAAATAATGTAAAATTAATAAAAAAAATAGCATTCGAGGCCACCAAAATACGAAAAAATAGTCAATATTTTAATTTTAATTTTCTTTTCATTTTGGTCAAATAAATTTTGAAAAATTCAATCTGGAATTGAGGGTTTTTTGTTAATCTCGTTTTTAGTTTATTTGAAAAAATTCTAGAAATTTCATTTCAGCATTGTTATTTTTCATTTTTGTATTTCTGGAGTCGTGTCATTCCTCTCTATTTTCAAAAATTGCAATCCAATCTAAAGGCCCACTGAATTGTCCAATTTCGTTAAAAAGGACCAAAATACAATTTGGATTTTTTCAAATTAGCCCCTAAAAAGGTTTAAAAGCAATTAAAAATTTTCTAGGGACAAAATTGAAAATCATGGCACGTCGCCCTCTAGTTCTTGACCTGCTAAATCTATTGGTGGTGTCAATTTTGGAAAAAAAAAAAAAGGCCATCAAGAGCTTGGATTTTGCGAAATGGATCCTCGGTTCAAAGGGAACATTTGAGGGTTTCATACAATTCCTCATGTGTTGTCAACAAAGTTGATATTTCCTGATAAAAATCATGTCAAGGGACTAGATTTTTGGATTTAATTCAAAAAATTGCGAGTCTTGGTAGGGTAATTTGAAGAAAGATAGGCAATTTAGGTCAGTCGGGTCGGACTAGATCCGACCCTACCCGACCCAATTGCCACCTTCTTCCCCAAATGGAGATTTGCGCAAAGAGGAAGGAAACTTGAATTGATTCCAGCGATTTTGGAATGGAGAAATAGGGAGATTCTAACAGATTAGTTTGGCGAGAATTAAAGGAGAGATTTGGGGATTCTGTTGATGGGAATTTTGGGCGAGAGACGATAAAAGGGGATCGGGAGGAGACTTGGGGGACCTCTATTTTTGAGCTGAAGATTTCTAGAGTTTCGTCGATGGCAGCCAAGCGTCGGCAAGTCCTAAGAGCAGCTCCACAAGCATTATACAACCCGAGGGAACTTTAGCAACTCATCAGATCGAGGTTTCACCGTGTGGAAAGGTGAACACCATTAATGCTCAGTCAAGCTCGTTTCCATGGCGAATCAGTGGTTCAACTTAATTTCTACATATCATTTGTTCGAATCAAGTCTAGAGCCTTGCCTGAGCTTGTGTATGTGTTTTTTTGCATTGATCACTCCCCAAAATGCTCAATCGAACTTTGAAATCGTCGAAGTTGTTTTGAACCCAAATGCTCGTTCCGGGTAAAACCGAGGTCCATTGATGGCCAGGTAAGTTTTTTGGGACTCCTGTGATGTTGATTGATTAGTTTTAGTGACTGTTTAGGTGCAGAAATCACGAGGTAGTGATTCATTGGAAAACCAGTCTCGGCTGAAGCTAGATAGGTGATTGTTCGACGGATTCTTGTGTTAGATCTGGGGTATATTGCATGTTTGAGGTGCAGATTTAGTTTGGAGTGAAATTTAAGCGATTTTGGGGAGGTTTTACCTTAGATTTAGGTCCATCGGCGAGGCGCCGGCAACATTCGCTGACGCCGGTCATCTTCCCCGGTTGAAGGCTGACCAGGTCAACGAAGGTTGACCTAGTCAACGATGACGTGGTGCTAACGTGGCTAGCGACGTCGGACGCCACGTCAACCAATGATTACAATCGATTGAATAGAATAATAAATCTTAATCCAACGGCTAGGGTTAGGCCACGTGTCTAGATCTGGTATTTTTTGAAAATGAAAAATATTAATTCGATCTTTTAAATCGGACGGTTAGGATTGAGTCTAGAGTTGATCTTGGCTGTAGGTCTGGTATGAGGGATGAGCGATCAGGATAGAGGCACATGGTGAGTTTGTAGCCGTCAGATTAACGCTTAGGTGGGAAATATTAGAAAACAAAAAATATATATAAAAATCTGAAATTTTCAAAAAAAAAAATAAAATAAAAAATAGGAAACTACGTCGTTTGGAGCTAGGTTTAGGATGGCGGGCCTTGGGCTGGGTCTACTCAGTGGGCCGGGTCCATCCGACCCGATCCGTATAATAGAAAGTAATAAAAAATAAAAAATTCAGAAAATCCCAAAAAAATTAGAAAGTTAGGAAAATCAATGAAAAACCTAAAACTGCGTCATTTTGGATCCGGGTCAAACTCGAGTGGGTTTCGGTTTGGGTCCTTGGGCTCATGGGCTGGGCGAACTCGACACGGTCCGAAAAATTAAATAAAAATAATAAAAAATAAAATAAAATAAAATAAAATATCCAAAAAATAAAAAAATTCATAAAAACCATAACAAAGGTTTCGAAAAAAATAATAAATAATAAATAAATAAATAAATTTCAGAAAATATAGAAAATGTCAAAAAATAGGGGAAAATTCTAAAAAAATAAAAATAAACAAATTTAGAAAATATCCCAAAAATAGGAAAAAGTCTTAGAAAACTCTTAAAAAAATTTTGAAAAACATTTTGAAAAATTTCAAAAAAATTCAAAAAAATTCAAAAAAATTCTCAAAAAAATTGCGAAAATTATGGAAAAACCCACATTCAACTGGTTTGATCTATTTTCGCGTTTTTGACCTCCCGACCCTTCAAAAATTATCATTTTTCCCTTTTGGTCAATTTGATCCAAATTTTTCCAAATCACTCCTAAACCTAGTAGGCAAATTTCCTAGGTTTTTGAGACTCCTCTAGGCTCGTTTTGACTTGATTCGATGTGATTTCTCCATGAATTGATTCCTTGACTGCACACTTATTCTCATGATTTGTGATGGTATGATAAAAAAATCCCATCTGTATGAACCCTTAAGTTTTTAGGAATTACCTCACCTAAAAGAACACTTGCATGAATTCCCTAGATTAGAAAACCATTCAACTTAGGTACCGAAAGGGCGTCAATAGTAATATTGGCGTAACTAAGTCCCCGAATCCAAAATCTCTGATTTTCGTTGAATCGAGCGATCCCTCTCAATCGCTCGATAGGATTCCCAGTCATGCCCTCCAAAAATGATTGGTGGCGACTCCCATTGCACGTACACCGATGCACATGTCACTAGCCATACCAAGGTCGATCCAGTTTCAAAATCTCCTGACGCGATTTGGTATGGGTCTGGGAGGGCCCGAGTTAGGCCTCTTGACACCTCAAGATGGGCCTAGTAATCCATTAATCTCGGGAGGGTCGCGACACCAACACTCAGTTCCTGCAACTAAGCAAGCTAGATCATGCATCAAATCATGCATCCTGTAAGTCTCCATGCCTTTTTCATAATCTTGGAAGAAGTTTCTAAAAAGTAGATCCATGAAATACCCATGAGCAACATCTTCTAAATGCGGACTTCTATTTGATGGCTGGATAAATCCTTCTACCACCCAAAGATTGACCAAAGCCGGCTTCTTTATCTCATACGATTTGGGAAACAATGAGCAAAATGTGAAACATTGTTTCAAATGTGAAGGAAGATGGTCATAACTTATCTTAAGAAGTGATCTTATGTGGTCTTCATCGTGAGGCTCTTCTAGTAGCTCTTTGAAATGGAGCCATTCAAGTTTAGTTTTCCTAAAGAACAATAAACTCCCAATGGTCCAAACAACCAATGGAAACCCAGAGCACTTTCTAACAATCTCTTTCCCGATGGCTAGCATGTCAAGAACTTGCATCTCCTCTTCTTTTCGATAAGCCAATTGCAATAATATATCAAGAGACGCACTTTCAGATAAGCCCTGCAGATGATGAGGCGGAGCAGTACTGGTGGTCTCTGCAACCACGGGAAGGCGTGTAGTTATAAGGATCTTGCTTCCTCTAACACCTCCGAGTAATAGATCTTTCAAGCTCATCCATGTTTCTCGTTCTACATTCCACAAATCATCTAAAATTAAGAGATATCTTTTTGCATGAATTTCTGCCCTTAGTTCACTTTCCAACCGTCCCATTGCAACCGTGGTTCGTCCTTTCTTCTTTGCACAAATTACAATGATTTTCCCTATTTTTTTCAAATCAAGGACATCAGAGACACGTACCCACATTTTCAAGTGAAAGTGTTTACTTGAGAAAATAAAAGCACTTTAGGTCCTTATTTAAAATTTTCCCTTTATTTCATTTTTTGTGAATGCCAACTTGCAGAATGAGTTAACTCTTAGCAGTTCATGGTTCATGGCCGAAACAAAAGCTATCTCAGCAGGCGAGCAGAGAAATTCTTTGGTGGTATTTGTCATTCTACCATCCGCATGTCTTCGAATTTCCTATCCTCCTTGCTTTCGTGGAATTCCGCGAAAGAACAGGGGAAACACATAATACAAGGCTTAGGCTATTCATCTTCAGAAAAGCACAGAGCTTCTCTGTAATTAGTTGCTATAAGAATGAACGAACCTGGCCAATGGTGGGCTGATTGATGGCCGAACAACAAAAGCGAGGCCACAACCGGCGAGATCAAGAGAGAAGGTGATGAGATGGCATTGGCGAGACCAAACAGAAGAGAGAGAAAGATTGACATTGCCACCGGAGAGAGTCGAGATCTAAGAGAGAGAAGTAGAAAAGTAGTAGGGTTTAAATAGGAAAGATTCAGGATTGGCCCTAGAATTAACCCCCGTTTGTAGGTAGAACTGACCGGTTCAAGGTTACATCCAATTTAATAAGTAAGGTAAGTTGATGTTCATGTGTTGTTCTAAATAGGTTATCTTAGATTCTCTGTTTATTTCACGTAAAATATTTTCCCGAAAAATATTTTCCCTAATTTCTGGTGTTTGGGAGGCGGAAAATGAGTGATCAACAGAAAATATTTTCTCGTCACCAAAAAAAAACTTCTAAAATTGAGGAAAATGATTTACTTTTTTGAGAAATGGAAATCATTTTCCCCTCTATCTTGCTTCTCTTTCGTGTGTAACTTTCTGAAATAGGGAAAAATTTCCTTTCTCTCTCCTCATTCTTTCTCCTTCATCCCTATTCTCTCTCCTCTGTCCCTATTCTCTCTCCTTGTTCTCTCTCCTCCATCCTCGATGGAGCTACGATCTTGGGATCTTCGCCTCCATGGCGAGGCGAGCCACAATCTCGCCAGATTTGGTGAGGCTGAGGCTCACCTCGCAGTTCTCGAGCTTAGCCGACTCTTGCACCTTCACCCGCCATCATGAGTATGTACTGGTGGAGCCGTTCCTCGTTACCACAAGTCCATCGCCAAGGCCACCTCCACTTTCAACTTCCTTGCTTGCCAGTCGTGGCCACTCGTTCCCCAGCTTCAATTGAGGCCGAGCTTGGGACTCACCAGGACCAGTCGAGCCTCAAGCTCGTCGACCTGCGTCATGGTCGATGGCTAGGCTGAGGAAAGAGTGGCGAAGGAAGGAGCAATGGCATAGGAAGGAAGAAGGAGGAAGAAAGAGAAAAGAAAAGAAATTTAAAAATTTAAAAAGTAAAAAAATATGTCAATGGAAATTGATTTTCCTTACCAAACAACAAAAAATATTTTTCAATTCATTTTCAAGTTTCAGCCAAACAACAAAAAATAACTTTATTTTCAATTCATTTTCAAGCATTTTTCAGAAATGCTTCATTTTTCGCAAAATAAATGGAGCCTAAATGCAATAATTTTCCTATGTAAAGCAGTATGCATAAATAATATTAAGGAAGGTGGGAAGGAATGGAGTTTTGTAATGATGTGGCTCGACTATTAAGTTCCATTCTACCTAACTTTCTCAGTATGGATCGATGTATGTATTCGTAATTTTGTTTTACAAATGACATGAAATAAAATAACACGAAAGAAGGTAATCGTGTTGATCAGAGTTAGTAGAGTTTTGTTAGGAGTTTGTTTATTTATGTTTTTTTTTAAATGCAAAAACAAATTTCACTTTCTTGTTAAAATTTAAAACGGCATTTAAATATTAAATGATTATGACAAGTTGTTATGAATTATTGTATAGATATATTAAATTTCACGTGTTTTTAACCAAAAAAAAAACATTTGAAAACTTGTCCGAGACAAAATTATGCTAAACAGAAATAAAATATCATCGCCCTTGATGTGTCATCTCTTTCTTTTCTTTTTTTCCCTTTATTCCAAACTTCTCCTTCTCCCGAAGGCGACCGGAAAAAGTGTAAGTTAATGTGTTGGTGAAGCAAAGCCACGATTTTTCACTTCCCAAACTTAGGAACATTAGTTAGACCAAAAAAATGCTTAGGAACATTAGTATTAAACCAAAAATTCTATGCCAAAGCAACTCGGACCTCCTATTTCTGACTAATTCCCAACCATCAGCAAATGGCGTTAGAGCCTGGCAATATTGAATCACATAAGCTTGCTTCGATTTCAACAAGAAAATCGGATCTCCAGGGGGTGGGGTGGGGGGGTGGCATTGCGAATTATCATCATAAATAATGTCTGAAGCTCGAACATTCATCTCAAGTCGGTATTATTCAACCAAAAAAACAAAAAATCTCAAGTCGGCATTATACACAAACTCTTGAAAGAATAATCTTTCTAGTAGAACTCCAGGATGCCCGCTGTTAAAATTATAAGGATGTGGATTTGCACTTCCCTGAGATTTGTTTGGCAATAGTTGTTAGGCAACATATGGACTGGGACAAGAATTTATCCAGCCATTAGAGGGCAATCATAGTTGAAGACCCCATATAAAAGTTACGTATATAGATCAAGCATAAATTTAAGTTCTCCTATTGCGATATGTAGCACAGCCACTCGTTTCCTTTGGAACAACTGCTTTAATGATATGCCAGATTAAATTTAGTAAAAATCATTTACTGAGGAATTGTGTTGGTATTAAAAGTAGGGAAACGGATCAAATAGAATAGGAATTGTCCCGATGGCTACCTTCCCACTTAGGAAGGGAGAGGTGGGGGATTCGAATCCCCACCTTCGGGGGGAGTTGGGGTGGAGATGTGCAAAGAATGAAAAAAAAGAGAGAGTAGGAAAACGAGAATCAAAGAATAACCAAGGCGATGTGAAAACTAATGGATTCGTCAAATTCATACGATGTTCAAGCAGGCCAAATGACCAAACAAGCAATCCTTTCCTTAAAGCCATGAACAAATGATTCTTCGGTTTCATCACACAATCAAGGCAAATAAATATACTGATTCTATGCCAGGACATTGAGACAAAGTCATTCTAATGGGGAGCGATCCACAAGCCATTCTCCGAGATACATTTCGTGACTTCGCAGCGAGATACATTGAGTTTTCCTTGTTAGCTTCGAGAATCATCAGACTCTATGCAGGCATGTTACTTCTTGTGAAATCAAACACAATTCTATTCTTGTTCCGAGAATCATCGAACTCCGTGCGGGCATGTTACTTCTTGTGAAATCAAATGCAATTCTATTCTTGTTATATTTCTTGAATAGAAATTATGCAATTACCAAATGCGTTCTTCAGCTCATAAGCAAGCCAAATGACCAAAAAAGCAATCATTTCCTTAAAGCCGTGAATAGATAATTCTTCGGTTTCATCACGCAATCAAAGCAAATAAATATACCGATTCTATGCCAACACATTGAGACAAAGTCATTCCCATGGGAAGCGAACCACAAGCCATTCTCCGAGATACATTTCGTGACTTTGCAGCGGGTATACATTGAGTTTTCCTTATTAGCTTCGAGAATCATCAGACTCTGTGCAGGCATGTTACTTCTTGTGAAATCAAACGCAATTCTATTCTTGTTGTATTGCTAGAATAGAATTATGCAGTTATCAAATGCATTCTTTTGCTCAAAAACTCATCTAGGTAACAAACACTACTCTCGAAAATAGAAATGTTACCAAACGCGCCCTTAAAGTCCTTGTAAATCAAGATGTTGTTGCTTTGGTCTTTGCATAAATCGTGCTCTACACAATTGGAAAAAATAGAGATGCACATGGTTTGATGGATGTCACATACCAAGTGAGAGGGAAATGAAGAGCGCACATGATAACATTTCTGGAAATAAATTTATACTCGAGAAAATCTATTTGGTAATGCAACTTTTGAACCAGAAATCCATTTGATTATGCAACGGTACTTTCTGCTTCTGAAGTTGTTTTTAAGTCAATTCCAGAAGTTAAAAAAAGTTACTTTCTTAAGAAATAGAACTCTCTCAATATAAATATCTCTCTCACTTAGCCTCTTTTCATTTTTTGCGCCTCTTTCTCCCAACCATGCCCCTCGCTGCCCGCCACACACGGCTGTCCTCCTAGCCACTGCCACACCGCTGCTGCCCCTAGGTCATCATCTCCAGCGCTGAAGTAAAAAATAAATAATAATTTTCTATTTTTAAAAATTAAATATATATATTCTAATAATAAAATTATATTTGAAAGAAATTTTAAAAAATTAAAAATGAAGCATAAATTTTCATAAAAGATTTTGTGATAATAATATTTGAAAGTAAGAAAATTTTCAACTATTATCAAACGTTTTTCTCTAATTAGGAAATCAACTTCTAAGCACAAGTTACGAAAAATCAACTTCTAATAGAAGTTGATTCTTTTTGAAGCAAAAAGAGTTGTCTGCATGCCTAACGCGAGGTAGGAGCACCATTCCACTGATGATCTTGCTAACGATGTTTTACGAGTGAAGTGAGAGCTAGGAACACGATCTTGCGAAATTGAACTGGAAGGAAGGATGACTTCTGACGTATTTTATTGAAAGGTGGCAGTCGAGAGAGAGTTGGGAGACTAGACCTGGGACGAGATAAAAGACAGAGGCCTCTCTGCCAACCATTTCCTCAAAGCAAAAAAATAAAAAAAAAAACATTCTAGAATTACAAGAAGAACAAACTTCCAGGCAAATGTTGGCGGAGAGATATCTCCAGAACTTTCCAACTATTTGATGATGGGGGTTCTTCATATGTCAAATATCATAGTGGTTTTTTTGGGTGTCTTCACGAAATTTCATCCCGAGGGGGGGTGAGTCACGTCTAGGTGGACGAACGAAAATATCTGTGTCTTTTTATTTGAAAATTCTATCTTTGCGCTTTTAATCTTAACAATACGGACTGATTCAGAGAAACAGTCCGCAAACACACATCATAGCCGTACTCAAAAAAGTATCCATGCAAAACAAACAGTACAACTGTTTTGTTTTTTTGATCTGTTCAAGCTATAATAAGAGAGTTATGACTATGAATGAGAGAAAGAAGAAAAACGTAGAAAAGGAAAGAAAATAGTAGCCCAAAAAGACTTTAATGTGAGGAAGGAGTTTAGCAAGATGTTATGAGCAATTTATTGTAGATGTCTTAAGTAAAGTAATGTTCTTGTGTATATTGTTTAGAATAGACGTTTTTTTACTGATAGAGATTAAGGAATGATTGTTTCCTATTTTTATAGTTATAATATGCTAGTGTGATGGCTGATCCGAGCTTAAGAGGTGGCTGAGGAAGGTATTTTTTTTGAAGAGGTGATAGATCTTTCGAGGTAAGGGAACGAGGAAAGAGTAGAAGAGTATGGATTGGCTTGTGACAATAAATGGAGGGTCAATCCGTATTAGGAGTGGAGGGGAAAGAGTGATATTAAGGCTTGCATTTTGACTATTAATTATTCCGTGGGCTTGTGATTTCATTTATATTAGGAAATAAGTATTAGTGCGATGTGACACACGCCCGTAGGGTTAGAGGGGATGGCGTCCATATATAGAGTGCGGTAAAAATTTAAGTCCTTTTTAAGTTTGTGTGGCTGTACAAATT
>JAGVVM010011907.1:0-10380 GCA_019149425.1 Psidium friedrichsthalianum
ACGAAACTGCGTCTGATCACCTTGAAGTGCTGGATATAATCTTCTGAAGCTCTGTGAATGTCCATCTCCCCTTCCAAAGTATCAGGCCACTCATATCCTGCAGTGGAGAGTCCTTTAGGCTGTCCTGGATATGCTTCACCTTGGTTATGAGCTGTTCTTTAACCTCCTCTGAGAGAACGCCGATGGTATGTCGAACGAGAAGGTCCTCGGCCTCTGAGGTGGGGGAATCTCCTGCAGTACTCCAAATTGCTTGACAATACAAAGTGGATAGTACGCTGCTCCGCCAGTAATGCCCAGCAGAGGAATAGGGTCTCCATCAGGTGAGGCGTGCCTTGGGGAGCTTTGGCCACCTAAGTCGCCACCGGAGCTATTTTGGCTCTAGGGTTTCAAGGAATTCTTTCCATTCGACAAAGGTACGCTTAGTGACTCTGGCTTGATCTTGGACGAAAGATTTAATTGGGTGAGTGTATTGATTGATTTCTCTGAAATTCATGCGAAGATGGTATTTTTTGATGTGAGAGGTAAACCATATATAAAGGAGTTCGGATGAGGCTCGAAGATGCCCTTATCTTGGGTTCTATAACGGTTGAGAGAGATGACAGTTTCGGCTAAAATAAGTTTAGAATAGTCCCACCCACAGTAAACCTGTCTAGCGATTACAAACATTGTCGGGTCGAAAGTGATAGGAGAAATAGGGAATAGGATGAAACTAAGGAACGCTAGAATGAATACCCTACCAGACTTAGTTCCTTTGTCCGCGGGAAGGTGAGAAAATCTGTCTATGAGGAACGATAGAGGGAATCTACCCGAATTGCTCTTAAGGACAGGTAAGATCTTAGAAAGACTGGTATCTAAGAACTCAGCTAAGGCACTCTTGGGTTCGACTCCTATGGGTGGCTGTACGAGGCGAGGGTTGGTAAAACTAATCCTGATGGCGGCATTGTACTCCTCCAATGTCGTGCGAACTCTAGTCCTTCCACGTTGAAGGTGACGGTGCTGGTTCCCAAAAATGGGCTAAGCCTGGATGAGGGTGACTTGACACTGTACTTGCATCAGCTCTAGCAAAAATCCCAACTTCCTCTTCACGAACGCCTGATTCGCTTCGTTGAGGTCATCCCACCACACCTGGAGCTCATCCTTGGGGACAGGAACCACTTGGATATCCCTTTTTCCCATCGAGCCTAAAATCTAGAGATGATATTTTGAAAAATCAATTGGCATGAGTTGCTTAAAAATGTAGAATGCATGATGCAAATGTTATGAGTGATGCATGAAACTTCTCGATCGCATACTTCTACTTAGGTGAAATAAGAGTTAGAGTCTCTTATTTGACTTAAATGTAATCGAACAAGAGTCCTAATTAATATTTCGCTTTAAGAGAAGTATGTAATCGAGAAGGGTCATTCAGGCGATTAAAAGTAATGCCAACATCACATTCCATTGATTGGGACTAAAACAGAAGGCATACAACTGACATAGATCCCTAGTACATGTGTATCTAAGGGAGAGGATATAGTAGGGACACTAATGAAAGGACCCTATACATGATATCTAAAAACTGAAAGTAAAATTGGAAGTAAAAACCAATGGAATGTGATACTATTTCTGTAAAAGAAAAACCCTCTAGGCTTGATCTTCAAGGTTAAGTCTCTGGAGTCTTCATGCTCTCTGACCCTATCTCCACATGCTCTTCACTAGCAGGTGGTGCTTTAGTGCATTCTTCCTTTTTGGACTTCTTCTTCAAGGTCATGTGCTTCGGGCGAGTCTTAATAGCGGGACGATGCTCCTTCTTCTCGCAATGTGCTGTCATCGGTCTGTTCTCCTTGGCGATGCGTTCTTCCTTTAGACGGCGACGCCTTTCCCTAGCTCGACTGTTACGGATCTGCCTTTGAGTCTCGCGGTAGGATTCCAAGAATTTCTCTGTATCCCTTTTTAGTTGGATATTGTCTATGTGCAAGGTGGTGTGACAATCTTCAGGTTGCCCTAAATTCCTTCCAGTGAGCTCTCGTCCGTGCAGGAATCGGGTGAGATGAAACCTAGTATTGGGGGTAGGCCATACCACCTTCTTCTCGTGGCGAAAAAGTTCCAAGTCCGAAGCAACGACGCGAGACATTGGCAATCTATCCTAAAGTTGGCATTAAATTTAATCACTTGAATGAGAATGTAATGATATGCTTGATGAAAAGAAACGTGATCATGCGTATGTCGTGAGTAATTGAACGTGTACATATAGAGAAAAGGAGTGGATACGAGAAAGGAACAAACTTACCAACCGTACTCGAAGAAAGGTTTTTTGTTTGGTTTTAGGTATACCAACCGTCCATAGACATGCGCACGATACAAGTGAGGGTTGAACTCTAAAAATCAAAAGTGCGGGTATGGAACCTATGGCCAAGGCTCCTACGATCCAGATGAAGCAGATTCCCCCCCAAGAGCATCCGCCCAAGAGGGTTGGAGATTGCCAATCAGGATAGTGAGCGAGAACGAAGGTAATCCTTTCGCACCCTTTCCCTATCTAAGGTAATCCTAAAGGGTGGTTGCAGTCGGGATTTGACCGCGGGTGTGTGCGAAGTGTCGTGATCGCCAGATATGCAAGACATGCACACAGTTTATATCAAAACACCACTTCTATAATCACATTCATAAACATGCACCCCCAAACTCCAACCTGCAGAAAACAAAGTCAACAAACACTACACCTCTTATTTCTCCCATCTCTGCAAAAACATTTAACACAATGGTTAGCGTACGTACCTCACCTTCAAGAGCGCATGTAGAAAAATATGTTAGAAAACACTCAACTTTTTAATCGGCTCAAGTTTTCTAATGGGTTAAAACCAAGTCCCCAGCGGAGTCGCCGGTCTGTTGCGACCCTCCCCGGATAAGGGAATTGGGCTAATGGATTGCTAGGCCCATTCTGATAATCTGGGCTTCGCTCGGGCCCTCCCAGGCCCATACCAAATAGCGTCAGGAAATTTAGAATTGAGATCGACCTTAGTGTGGTCGGGTGATATGTGCATCGGTGTACGTGCATTTGGAGTCTCCACCAGTTATTCTTTAAAGGGTATGACTGGAAACCCTATCGAGCAAATGGAAGGGATCACTCGATTCTGCGAAACCAGAGATTTGAGTTTAGGAACTTAGTTACGTCAATATTACTATCGACGCCCTTTCGGTACCTAAGTTGAGTGATTTCCTAATCAAAGGAGTTCATGCAGGCGAGATTGGGTAAGGTAGGCTCTGGAAGTCTAAGGATTCATGCAATGGGAGTATCTATCCTATCAATCGCAATCATAGAAATAAATGCGCAGTGAAGAGTCAATTCAGAGAGAAATCACGCCAAAACCAGTCAAAACAAGCAGAGGGGAGTCCTAGAAGTTGAGGAAACACATCAGTTAGGTTCGATGGTGATTCGGGATGGTTCGGGTCAGATTGACCAGAGGGGCAAAATGGTCATTTTGGAAGGCTTTGGAAGTCCAAAAATGTGAAATTAGATCAAACCAGTTGAATGTGATTTTTCCCTAATTTTCACAAATTTTGGGAATTTTTTTCTGGATTTTTCTTGATACTTTTTAGACCTTTCTAAGACTTTCTAAGGACTTTCCTATTTTTTAGAACATTTTCTGTGTTTTTTGGGATTTTTATTTTTGATTTTCTAAATTTTCTTTATTTTTTCCAAACATTTTCTATATTTTATAACAAATTTTCCAAATTTTTCTAAAGTTTTTATGATTTCTTTTATTTATTTATTTATTTATTATTGTCTATTATTTACTATTATTTATTTATTTATTTATTTATTATTGTTTATTTATTTATTATTTATTTTATTTTTTAAGATTTTAGTCTATTTTTTATTATTACTTTATTATTAATATTCATTTACTTTATTTATTATTTATTTATTACTATTTATTATTCTATATATTTTTATTATTATTGTTTTCTTTTCGGTTTTTTTTTCGTTTTCATTTATTATTATTTTATGTTATTTTATTTTATTCTATTTTGTTTTTATTTTTATTTTAATTTGTATTTTATTATTTGTATTATTATTTTTTTAAATTTTTATTATTTTTTTATTATTAATTTTATTAATTTTATTTTTATTGTTATTATTTAGAATATATTTTTTTATGAATTTTTTACTTTTTTCGAGATTTTTATTTATTTATTTATTTATTTATTTATTTATTTATTTATTTATTTATTATTTTACTTTTATTACTCCCTTTTTTTTTTATTCTCCGAACCGGGTCGAGTAGACCCGGCCCTTCCGTTAGTTATTATATTCGATTGGTTATAACTGACGAGGCGACGTGGCATCCACGTGGCATGTTGACAGGGTCAACTACTGATGTGTCATCCGACGTGGCGAGACACGTCATCGACATGTCAGAGTTTGACGAAGTCAACGTGCCACGTAGACTTCGTCTTCTTCCCTGAACTAACCCTAACGGACGGCCGGAACTAACCGACGACTATCTAACGGTGAGACCTCAACCAAACGATGTGAAACCAGTCTCAATCGATTCGTCTAGACTCAGAGATCAACATATCTAAAAATCAACCAAATCTAATGGCTGAATCAAAGCAATCGAAGCCGTAACAGAGCATAACAATGCGGTTTCAATCACCCTAACCAGAGCATAACTATCTAATTACATCCACCAAGAGCATCGTTAGAGGTTTAGAACACTTACCTTGGCTCTGATTAAGCTCTACATTGCCAGATTGCTCTGGCTGAGTCACGATAGTCGGTCGAGGGTCGGAGGTCTCAACGAGGGTTCTGTTCCGGCGGTAGCAGGCTCTAAGACCGGTCTCAATCGGCTCCTCGGAGCTTAGGTGAACTTCCCGGGGTGGTTTCAAAGCCCTCCACTTGCTCTGAATCGTCTCCACCGATCTCTCGTAATTGCGGCCTAGAAGCTCTGGAAATGGAGGAATCCCGAGCTCTGCTCTCCTCTCTCTCTCTCTCTCTCTCTCTCTCTCTGTATGATCTCCGTCTGTGTATGTGTCAATGGAAAAATCCCCGCCCCTTAACCGAATGAGAATCTTCCTATTTATACTCACAGGCGAATTCGTTTTCTTCATAACAGAACGAACCTCCCAACCTCCCCCTTATGAAATCAGAAACGTGCGCCGAAGGAAGGAGAAACAAACTTGGGCTTGGGTCTTTAGTTAATGGGTTGACCGGGTCGGGTTAACCCGACCCGGTCAACCCATTAACTAAAGACCCAAGCCCAGTTTGTTTCTCCTTCCTTCGGCGCACGTTTCTGATTTCATAAGGGGGAGGTTGGGAGGTTCGTTCTGTTATGAAGAAAACGAATTCGCCTGTGAGTATAAATAGGAAGATTCTCATTCGGTTAAGGGGCGGGATTTTTCCATTGACACATACACAGACGGAGATCATACAGAGAGAGAGAGAGAGAGAGAGAGAGAGAGGAGAGCAGAGCTCGGATTCCTCCATTTCCAGAGCTTCTAGGCGCAATTACGAGAGATCGGTGGAGACGATTCAGAGCAAGTGGAGGCTTGAAACCACCCCGGGAAGTTCACCTAAGCTCCGAGGAGCCGATTGAGACCGGTCTTAGAGCCTGCTACCGCCGGAACAGAACCCTCGTTTGAGACCTCCGACCCTCGACCGACTATCGTGACTCAGCCAGAGCAATCTGGCAATGTAGAGCTTAATCAGAGCCAAGGTAAGTGTTCTAAACCTCTAACGATGCTCTTGGTGGATGTAATTAGATAGTTATGCTCTGGTTAGGGTGATTGAACCGCATTGTTATGCTCTGTTACGGCTTCGATTGCTTTGATTCAGCCATTAGATTTGGTTGATTTTTAGATATGTTGATCTCTGAGTCTAGACGAATCGATTGAGACTGGTTTCACATCGTTGGTTGAGGTCTCACCGTTAGATAGTCGTCGGTTAGTTCCGGCCGTCCGTTAGGGTTAGGTTCAGGGAAGAAGACGAAGTCTACGTGGCACGTTGACTTCGTCAAACTCTGACATGTCGATGACGTGTCTCGCCACGTCGATGACACATCAGTAGTTGACCCTGTCAACATGCCACGTGGATGCCACGTCGCCTCGTCAGTTATAACCAATCGAATATAATAACTAACCGGAAGGGCCGGGTCTACTCGACCCGGTTCGGAGAATAAAAAAAAGGGAGTAATAAAAGTAAAATAATAAATAAATAAATAAATAAATAAATAAATAAATAAATAAATAAATAAAAATCTCGAAAAAAGTAAAAATTCATAAAAAATATATTCTAAATAATAACAATAAAAATAAAATTAATAAAATTAATAATAAAAAAATAATAAAAATTTAAAAAAATAATAATACAAATAATAAAATACAAATTAAAATAAAAATAAAACAAAATAGAATAAAATAAAATAACATAAAATAATAATAAATGAAAACGAAAAAAAAACCGAAAGAAAACAATAATAATAAAAAATATATAGAATAATAAATAGTAATAAATAAATAATAAATAAGTAAATGAATATTAATAATAAAGTAATAATAAAAAATAGACTAAAATCTTAAAAAAATAAAATAAATAATAAATAAATAACAATAATAAATAAATAAATAAATAAATAATAGTAAATAATAGACAATAATAAATAAATAAATAAATAAAAAGAAATCATAAAACTTTAGAAAAATTTGGAAAATTTGTTATAAAATATAGAAAATGTTTGGAAAAATAAAGAAAATTTAGAAAATCAAAAATAAAAATCCCAAAAAACACAGAAAATGTTCTAAAAAATAGGAAAGTCCTTAGAAAGTCTTAGAAAGGTCTAAAAAGTATCAAGAAAAATCCAGAAAAATTCCCAAATTTGTGAAAATTAGGGAAAAATCACATTCAACTGGTTTGATCTAATTTCACATTTTTGGACTTCCAAGCCTTCCAAAATGACCATTTTGCCCTCTGGTCAATCTGACCCGAACCATCCCGAATCACCATCGAACTAACTGATGTGTTTCCTCAACTTCTAGGACTCCCTCTGCTTGTTTTGACTGGTTTTGGCGTGATTTCTCTCTGAATTGACTCCTTCACTGCGCATTTATTTCTATGATTGCGATTGATAGGATAGATACTCCCATTTGCATGAATCCTTAGACTTCCAAGAGCCTACCTTACCCAATCTCGCCTGCATGAACTCCTTTGATTAGGAAATCACTCAACTTAGGTACCGAAAGGGCGTCGATAGTAATATTGACGTAACTAAGTTCCTAAACTCAAATCTCTGGTTTTCGCAGAATCGAGTGATCCCTTCCATTTGCTCGATAGGGTTTCCAGTCATACCCTTTAAAGAATAACTGGTGGAGACTCCAAATGCACGTACACCGATGCACATATCACCCGACCACACTAAGGTCGATCTCAATTCTAAATTTCCTGACGCTATTTGGTATGGGCCTGGGAGGGCCCGAGCGAAGCCCAGATTATCAGAATGGGCCTAGCAATCCATTAGCCCAATTCCCTTATCCGTGGGAGGGTCGCAACAGACCGGCGACTCCGCTGGGGACTTGGTTTTAACCCATTAGAAAACTTGAGCCGATTAAAAGGTTGAGTGTTTTCTAACATATTTTTCTACATGCGCTCTTGAAGGTGAGGTACGTACGCTAACCATTGTGTTAAATGTTTTTGCAGATGGGAGAAATAAGAGGTGTAGTGTTTGTTGACTTTGTTTTCTGCAGGTTGGAGTTTGGGGGTGCATGTTTATGAATGTGATTATAGAAGTGGTGTTTTGATATAAACTGCTGTGCATGTCTTGCATATCTGGCGATCACGACACTTCGCACACACCCGCGGTCAAATCCCGACTGCAACCACCCTTTAGGATTACCTTAGATAGGGAAAGGGTGCGAAGGATTACCTTCGTTCTCGCTCACTATCCTGATTGGCAATCTCCAACCCTCTTGGCGGATGCTCTTGGGGGGAATCTGCTTCATCTGGATCGTAGGAGCCTTGGCCATAGGTTCCATACCCGCACTTTTGATTTTTAGAGTTCAACCCTCACTTGTATCGTGCGCATGTCTATGACGGTTGGTATACCTAAAACCAAACAAAAACCTTTCTTCGAGTACGGTTGGTAAGTTTGTTCCTTTCTCGTATCCACTCCTTTTCTCTATATGTACACGTTCAATTACTCACGACATACGCATGATCACGTTTCTTTTCATCAAGCATATCATTACATTCTCATTCAAGTGATTAAATTTAATGCCAACTTTAGGATAGATTGCCAATGTCTCGCGTCGTTGCTTCGGACTTGGAACTTTTTCGCCACGAGAAGAAGGTGGTATGGCCTACCCCCAATACTAGGTTCATCTCACCCGATTCCTGCACGGACGAGAGCTCACTGGAAGGAATTTAGGGCAACCTGAAGATTGTCACACCACCTTGCACATAGACAATATCCAACTAAAAAGGGATACAGAGAATTCTTGGAATCCTACCGCGAGACTCAAAGGCAGATCCGTAACAGTCGAGCTAGGGAAAGGCGTCGCCGTCTAAAGGAAGAACGCATCGCCAAGGAGAACAGACCGATGACAGCACATTGCGAGAAGAAGGAGCATCGTCCCGCTATTAAGACTCGCCCGAAGCACATGACCTTGAGAAGAAGTCCAAAAAGGAAGAATGCACTAAAGCACCACCTGCTAGTGAAGAGCATGTGGAGATAGGGTCAGAGAGCATGAAGACTCCAGAGACTTAACCTTGAAGATCAAGCCTAGAGGGTTTTTCTTTTACAGAAATAGTATCACATTCCATTGGTTTTTACTTCCAATTTTACTTTCAGTTTTTAGATATCATGTATAGGGTCCTTTCATTAGTGTCCCTACTATATCCTCTCCCTTAGATACACATGTACTAGGGATCTATGTCAGTTGTATGCCTTCTGTTTTAGTCCCAATCATGGAATGTGATGTTGGCATTACTTTTAATCGCCTGAATGACCCTTCTCGATTACATACTTCTCTTAAAGCGAAATATTAATTAGGACTCTTGTTCGATTACATTTAAGTCAAATAAGAGACTCTAACTCTTATTTCACCTAAGTAGAAGTATGCGATCGAGAAGTTTCATGCATCACTCATAACATTTGCATCATGCATTCTACATTTTTAAGCAACTCATGCCAATTGATTTTTCAAAATATCATCTCTAGATTTTAGGCTCGATGGGAAAAGGGATATCCAAGTGGTTCCTGTCCCCAAGGATGAGCTCCAGGTGTGGTGGGATGACCTCAACGAAGCGAATCAGGCGTTCGTGAAGAGGAAGTTGGGATTTTTGCTAGAGCTGATGCAAGTACAGTGTCAAGTCACCCTCATCCAGGCTTTAGCCATTTTTGGGAACCCAGCACCGTCACCTTCAACGTGGAAGGACTAGAGTTCGCACCGACATTGGAGGAGTACAATGCCGCCATCAGGATTAGTTTTACCAACCCTCGCCTCGTACAGCCACCCATAGGAGTCGAACCCAAGAGTGCCTTAGCTGAGTTCTTAGATACCAGTCTTTCTAAGATCTTACCTGTCCTTAAGAGCAATTCGGGTAATTCCCTCTATCGTTCCTCATAGACAGATTTTCTCACCTTCCCGCGGACAAAGGAACTAAGTCTGGTAGGGTATTCATTCTAGCGTTCCTTAGTTTCATCCTATTCCCTATTTCTCCTATCACTTTCGACCCGACAATGTTTGTATCGCTAGACAGGTTTACTGTGGGTGGGACTATTCTAAACTTATTTTAGCCGAAACTGTCATCTCTCTCACCGTTATAGAACCCAAGATAAGGGCATCTTCCGAGCCTCATCCGAACTCCTTTATATATGGTTTACCTCTCACATCAAAAAATACCATCTTCGCATGAATTTCAGAGAAATCAATCAATACACTCACCCAATTAAATCTTTCGTCCAAGATCAAGCCAGAGTCACTAAGCGTACCTTTGTCGAATGGAAAGAATTCCTTGAAACCCTAGAGCCAAAATAGCTCCGGTGGCGACTTAGGTGGCCAAAGCTCCCCAAGGCACGCCTCACCTGATGGAGACCCTATTCCTCTGCTGGGCATTACTGGCGGAGCAGCGTACTATCCACTTTGTATTGTCAAGCAATTTGGAGTACTGCAGGAGATTCCCCCACCTCAGAGGCCGAGGACCTTCTCGTTCGACATACCATCCGGCGTTCTCTCAGAGGAGGTTAAAGAACAGCTCATAACCAAGGTGAAGCATATCCAGGACAGCCTAAAGGACTCTCCACTGCAGGATATTGAGTGGCCTGATACTTTGGAAGGGGAGATGGACATTCACAGAGCTTCAGAAGATTATATCCAGCACTTCAAGGTGATCAGACGCAGTTTCGG
>JAGVVM010011908.1:0-12163 GCA_019149425.1 Psidium friedrichsthalianum
TTTTCGAGCTAGGCAGGCTTGATCAGGATTGAGGAACCAGTTTTACTGTGGCCCTTTGATGGGTAGTCTCTCATGTGGGGTGGCTGGTAGGCAGAGCCAATTTTGGTTCTACCCAAATGGTGGGCACTGGGCGTGGAACCTTTTCTGATTCTCCTTTTTCCATGGAAGCTTTTTGTGCCTTACAGATATAATCTACTGCTGCTAGTCTCCCGCTGCTTACCATGTCGCGGGAATAGTTGTGAAGCTCTGAGGAAATATTTTTGGCTATACTTGAAACTTATTCTTTGAGCATGTTGCAGCAAGTGATTGACGTGAATCCTCAGAAGTGCTGCCTGATTGATGAGTTCATTCATGGATGAGAGCTCAAGTTAATGCCTAATAAATGAGTTATATAACTTCTCGACTTGTCCAAATGGCTACCACGGGATCATATAAAAGATAAACAGTGCCAGCAAATTTTGAGCTCCTGTCTTTAGCTAGTTGGTAATATGCATGCTTGCTTGCACACAAACCCTGCACTATGGCACCCTCTTATTCTTTTGAATATCAGCCTTTGTTTCGATAGACTTGAATTCTCTAGCCTAGGGTCTGTGCTTCGAATTTTCTTTGCTGCAACTAAAGGGTTTTCCTGCTTTTGTAGCGTTTCTTACGGGCTTGCATACTGAATACTTCCTATGGGGGGATCTTCCGCAGCGCTAAGAGTATTCTTGACTGTCGAAAGTTTGCATGAGGAGCTCCGTGTCCATCACCTCTCTGTTGCAGACCCCTCAAATTATGGTCATCTCAAGAGCAGACTAGATCTCAAGATCTCAAGGGTAAACACAGTTTCCGAACGGGGAACGGGTGCAGGGTGCAGGAAAAAAAGGAAATAGCAGCAAAGTGGGAGTAGTTTGGCTGCAAACTTGTGGGCTATTCGTCAAGGTTCGAAGTCGGTTTGGGACAGAGGCCACAGGCAGGTTCTGGTGGTGTCAAGAGCTTACACAGCATTGAATGGTTTGAACCGGCTCCGCGGCCGAGCAATCATAGATAAGCTGAAGACAGAGACCTCCGTACGCGATTGAGTTGCACTGTGAGTCAGAAGAGAAGAGTGCCGTCGCCGCTTTGGGTGGCGCACCATCCAGAAGTTAATCCTTCGGAGCTAACTGAATTAAGACTAACCACCTCGGGAATTAGCTCATGGTTTGACGAACCAGGAGAACACAAAGTTTATTATTTGGAGCCAGGTTGCTTTTGGTCGAAGAACACGAGGAACCCAGCAACTTTCTCATAGGCTTTGGAAATTCAGGAAAACATCTCTCAGCTGCTATGATAATAATATACCATTTGTAAAGATAACGATCCCCGCCTCATTCAGTGGAGGCTCAGAAATTGTGGCGGCAGCGAAAGTTAATGGGAAGTAGTTGTCCCAAACCCAATTCTACATCGTTCTGGGGCTGTAAGTTCCTAAGTTTCCTTGTCAATCCTCCAGTCGAGACACTTAGGATCAGCCCCGCGGAATTGACTGCTCTCCACCGCATGGAGGTGGTGAGAACCGACCAACGGAGCAGCAAACTATATTCATGAGAACCAAAGTTAGATCAGTGTCGACCGTACGCGCAATGTGTATAGCTTTTATTTCACCTCAAAGAAAGGATCAGGTATCGTCAAAGTCACAGTCAGAGACTATGACACTGACCATAATGTTTTCGCACGCCAGCAAAATGAAATTGTACATGCTTTGCTCCTTCGGAGCATTTCATAAATTAGGACGGGGACTTCAAATAGCAAGCCCCGCATGCACATGAATCGGCAGAAAAATTAGGATCGCTTGCCTTCTTCAAGTATTTGCTGCCCTCTTAAATTAAACCTATGTAAAGAAACAACAAATGGGTACAACTGCAGACCGGTAAAGGCACTGTCACTAGCTTCGGGAATGGTTCATGAAGCTAAACTGAGTCAGGCATTTCATCTTCGGAATTCAGCGAAGCGTGGCCGGTCTCTCCCAAATGCTTGTGCAACTTGTTTCTGGTTAACGTGACACAAACGAAAAATCAATGAAAGGAAGAATAGCAAGGACTAGGAACCATGCTGATCAAATGACCATACAAGTTTATTTACCTGGACTCAAATTCCCGCCCACAGGTCTCACAAAAATTGTCAGCATTCTTCGCTGATGCCTGCATCAACATGTATATCCAACGTCAGGGAAAATTCAAGCAAGCTCTAAACAAGATTATGGACATCTAACTCCGGGAGTAATAAAAGTACATAGACAAAGGAAAGCCAAGACTGAGGGCAAAGGCACTGGTACATCAGAAGCCCTCTTTTTCTGGTCTATTACTCGCAAATTTACCAAATGTTTCTAGACCAATAAATTTGCAAAACTCCTCTACCTAGGAAAGAGCAAAAGTCAATACCCATGACTTTTTAAAAGTGAGTAACCTCGACAGCAATGAATTACCGTAACATTCAAAAGCCATGGGGTGGGAAAAGATCTGCTGACATGAAATGACGCGAAACTTCGATGGAAGAGCATTGAGCAAAATGACAACAAGTGAACTTACCTGGCTTTCCTCCTTTAGGTGCATTACTTGATTTAGTGATCGGATCTTTCTTTCCCATCCTCTTTCTCTCAGAAGGCTGGTTTAGAGTTTGTGATTTCGCCACTCCATTGCCTCCCATATCTTCACTTTCATCTTTCTGAGGAAACTCGCAAGCCGAGCCATCCACAACTGTACCATCATCTCCGTTTGTTCTATCACTCCAATCATTAGCTTTGCTATTAGTATTTGTTCTGTCACTCTGATCACTAGCTTTGCTATTAGTATCTGCATCTTCTCCATTGTTCTTTCTGAACCTCTCTTTCTTAGCCCCACGATTCCTTCTGGTGCTTTTCCTGTTATCATACTCCATGAATTCTTCTTCGCCATTTTGGGCTTCGACTTTGGAAGACCCTCTAAGCTCCTCCTGCATTGCAGCCATTTTCCTTCTATTCTTGCGTCCGGACAACATTGCCTCAAGAACACTCATTTCATCAAGTTCGTCATCACCATCATCATTGTGAGAAGGTACTTCCATCTCCTTAGTCCTTCTTCCTTGTTGCTTTCATCATCATCGAAGAACCTCTCTTCCTCACTCATGTCACCCCCATCCTCAATCTGATCCTTCTCTGCCTCCTTAATTTCCAAATCATCCCTCATCCTCTCTCCTATTTCCACCGCCCCATCGTCCTCAACTCCTTTCACCTCAGCATCCTTGTTCTCCTCCTCTCATCACCATCCTCCTCAACAAACGACTCCTTCAATGTGGCTACCTTCTCCTTATGTTTTTTTGACTTCTCGTGATTCTCCCACTGCTTCTCACTCTTAAACTTCTTCCTGCACGCGACGCAATAAAGCTCCTTCTCCTCACTCCTCTCTCCATCTTCCTCTTCCCCTAAAGACCTCCATCTTCGCCTGCTTCCTCCTCGACCCTCGCCCACTCCGGCTCCTCATAGGCCTTTGCCCTCTCCGTCCTCTCCCTCTCCAACCGATTCTTCCTGTCCCTCTCCTCCTCCCTCCTCTTCTCATTCTCCATATTCCTCTTCACCATCATATCAACCACTCGCTTATCCCTCTTCTTGACAAACTCCGCCAACCCCCTCACTGTCTCATTAAATTCCCTCTTCGCCTTCTTCCTGAGCTTCTTGTTCTCGTCCTCCATCACTCTCCTCGACTTCCTGTTCACGCCTGCCGCAGCATCATACATGTCCACCCACATGAAATCCATCACGGTGCAAAAACCTAGCCAGTAATTATAAAACGCCGTCACCTGCGTGTACGGACTCTCCAGATTGCCCATTAGCGGCGCTTCCCTCACCGAATCGAGCCCCAACCCCATCTTCCTCGCGTAACTGATTTCATTCGCGTAAATCTTATCAAACACATCCGCATACACTTTATAAAATCCCTTCCCCGAATCGGAATATCCAGAGAACACGGTATTCGAGAAATACGAGAACAGATTCGGGACAGGCGAATTCGACGCCGAGCTACTGCGATCGGAGAACAAGATTTGCGAGCGGTGGGAATCGTACCAGGCGCGCTCCTTGGGATCGGAGAGGACCTCGTATGCTGAGCGAGCTCTTGGAACTGAGCGGTGGCTTCCTCCTGGGACAAGCCGGACTGGACGAGCTTGTCCGGATGGCGTTGGAGGGCGAGCTTCCTGTAGGCGGCGCGGATTTCATCGGCAGTACAGTCGCGCGATAGGCCGAGGACCTCGTAGTGGCACCGCTTGTCCGATGCCATCGAAGCCGCCGCCGCCGCTCGTCAGGAATTCGAGAGAGAAATTCTCCGAGGACAGTACTTCAACGAGAAAACGGATGTACGGGAGAAATCAACTCGATGTTCTTGTCGATTTCTTCGACTAGGGTTTATGCAGATTCACAAGCTCTGTGGAGGATTCAACGGGAATTGCCCCAACAGGAGGAAGAACTTCTAATTTTGAAGCTTCAAGTTGCAGGAGGAAATTCACACCAACAGCCTTATATTTGGAGCCAATTTACAACGCCATCCTTCAATTTTTTTCAATATGATCCTTGAGTTATTCTATGTTCACCATAATTCTAAAATTTTAACTTGTTCAATTTAATCTGTCAATTTCTCATAATAAAGTCAAATTATTCTACACTATTCTCTCAAATTTACAATATCTTCGTGAGTTATTACCACAAAAAATTTCAAATATCATTACAGAAAATCTCAATTTGATGCCCTCATGCTACGTTTACCCTAGATTATCACGAGTGTATCGATTTACGCTAAATATGGCATAGTTGTACCGGTTCAAGATTTTTTATGAGGCAAAAATTAATTTTGGATAAATATAGCACATTTGTATTGATTTAGGATTTTCTATGGCACAAAAATCGTTTTGGGAGAAATGTAGCACAGATGTACGAGTTTGGAATTTTGCTATTAAAAACCTATATATATATTTATTAATTTCAATCATTTTCCTAAGCAAATAAAAATTAGGGAAAATTTCAAAAAAAAAGTCTCAGTGTCATCATTATCTCAAAGAATGGTTTGGAGTGTCACCATTGTCTCAAAGAAAGGCTTGAAAATGGCTATGCTTGTTTCAAATAAGGGTATGACCTCGTCGATTGGCTAAATTTTTTGGTCTATTAAGGATATTTTTTGTCAAAATATAAATTTAATCGAATTTTTCGGCTGTGGAGAGACGACCACAGGAGGTGCCGACGACCCTATGGCCATTGCTACTGCCCTATTGGTTGTGGGACGGCGACCCCAGGCGAGAGGACTGACCTCCCACCTGTAATTTTTTTTTTTTACTTTTTTCTAAAATCTCTTAAAAAAAAAATAAAATAAAATAAAATAAGAAATGACCAAAATGTCCATAATTACGTGACTCAAGCTCTTTTTTGAGATTAATATAGTCATTTTAGACCTTTTATTCGAAACAATGTACACTTCAAGCGCTTTTTTTTGACACAACGAGAGCACTTTAGATTCTTATTTGAAACAAATTCAATTTCGTCTTTATTTGAGAGAAATGAGGGCACTTGGGGGCCTTTTTTGAAATTTTCCTTAAAGATTATGATTTCTTATTATTACCTTTTACCTTTGGGGTCTTTCTAAATACTACAAGAGTTCCATTTAAGTAAATTTTAGCTAATGATCAGTACATAGTAAGGTAGAAAGTAATTTAGAGTTGTCTCAGAGTGATATTTTTCTGTTATTTGCGTCCAAATATTTTCATAAGAATACCTAAAAACGATATTAATTTGCCTATATGTACTCCTATGTATGGTAATTTAAACCATGCTCCTGATCTTTCGATAGATGAATTTTTCACTAATGAAAATTTTGTTTGAGTTTTTTTTAGATCGATAAAGTTTGCAATCTTTTGTGCTTCTTGCTTTCTAAAAATAAGGACTATGCATAGACAAATTAATATCGTTCTTAGATATCCTTATGAAAACACTAGGCTTAAAATAGCAAGAATATCAACTGGACACAATTCTAAATGATCCACTTTTACTATTATACATCACAAGCTAAAATATACTTGAATGGAAAGGTAAAAAAAATTAATAAAAACATAGCATAGTTTTGTTCATTAAGGAAAATAATTGAAATGAAAAGATGTTCTGAGATATGGGCAATCTTACAATTGTCAAAAAATTTCTGAATAGTACTAAATTATTTAATCGAATCTTTTGAAAGTTGCGGAGCTAAATTGAACCACATTACCCAATTTTAGAACAATCTTTTCATTTCAATCCATTTCCTAAACCAACAAAATCATTTTTTAACCTTTTCTCTTGTAAGTATAACAATAGATCCATTTATGTATATTTTAGCTTATGACCTCCATAATAGTTTTAAAAAAGTCAATTATAATTGTATCGGGTTGATATTCCTGAACTAAATATACTTAAGAAAATGTGAAGTATAAGAACTTGAAAATTTTACTTATCTATGGGTAAATTAAATTTTTATAAAATTGTCTTATGAGAACACTTATTTCTATGACTCTAATGCGGTTACATTTTTATTATTATAGAGATCGTAAGTTAAGATGTACTAAAAAGAACTATAGTGAAATTTATGAAGAGCAAAAAACGTAAAAATGTAATAAAAAGATAGCATTTTTTGTTTATTTAGGGAATGGGTGGAAATTAAAATATATTTAAAATACGGCAACGCATGCAACTATGAAAACTTGTGAATAATACTGAAGAAATAATTTGACTTTGATATGGAAAAGTTGAGTGACTAAATTGACAAATTGAAAATTTGAGGATTAGATTGAATATTTAATAATGGAAAATTTGTCAAAAAGTCCTAAACCTTTTACACTTTTGTCAATTCAATAATAAACCTTTTAGATTTATTGATTCATTCCTATTGGCTGGAAATTATAGCTGTGGCACTGTTGGTGTTGACATGGATAATTTTTTTTTACAAAATAAATCAAATTTTTATAAAATAAATAAAAAAAATTTATTATAAGTTGTCTATGTCGGCACCTGGTAGTGCCACATAGGACGATTGGCATTTACGTCAATGATTTCTAGCAAATATCATTGAATCGGCAAACATGAAAAAGTTTATGACTGAATCGGCAAACTTAAAAGGTTTAGGACTGAATTGACAAAAGTGTAAAAAGTTTATGACTTTTTTTTTGACAATTTTTCCATTTAATAATAGTTTCAAGGATTAAATTGCACAATTTAGAGAATATTAGTACATCCCCCTCCCAAAAAAATTTTTTTTTTCTTTTCATTAAAACACCAATATATGCTCCGGGCACCGAAAGGTCATTTGCTTTTCTTATTCACATAATTTTCTCCTAAAATGCTGTTCTTCCAAAAGTAAAAGGGGAAGCTTTAAAGGATTTCAATTTTGCATGGTTTGTTGCAAAATGTAGTGAGCTCTTGTCTAAAAGGGATGTTCCACATATTTCGTTTTCCTTTTTCATTTTGTATCCAAAAGGCATTCTTGCACTTTGATGGCGCGCGCCAAAATTAAATTAGTCCCGGTACAAAGCAAGCCATCCACAATGGAACCGGGGGATCGCGAGAATAAATTTTGAACCTCAGAATAATTTTCTTACAGAGGACAAACTTTTACAAATGAATCTTCCCACTGAAGAGATTCTGATGGTTTCATGACATCCCTAGGAGAGTATTTCGCTTGGGCGAGCCCTTCAGTTGGAAAATTTTCTCCCTCGCTGTTCTTTGCCTCTTCGAGGTCTCGCCGGACGCTCAAAAACCCGATCTTCCACCAAAGGCGAGAGCGAGGGCGTCGGTCTTTCAGTTTTTCCAGCTCTATTTCCACGATAGGTTCAACTCCACCGATCTTAAAAAAGCGTAGAATATGGTAAAATACAATGCCCGTCTCCTCTATATAATCGGTATGGAAGATTCATGATCACCAAGAGCCTGTTTGGTAACATTTTTTTTTTCCTTTGATTTTATTTTCCGGAACAAAAAAGAATCAGAAACATATTTGATAACGCAAATGATTCTGATTCTTTTGCTCCTGAGAACACTTTTTGGACCAATTTTAAGAAACAAAAAAAAAACGCTTCTAAGGAAAAAGAGCACTTTTGATAATAAACAAAACAACAATAGTCTTTTCTCACTACACAAGGTATGGGTTGGGTCAACCAAACCCGATCTGGATTTTTTTAAAAAAATTTTGAAAGTAATACAAAAAAAGTCAGAAAATGATTAAAATCCAAAAAAAAGGAAAATTCTAAAAAAATTAAAAAAAATCAGAAAATTTCAAAATTCAAAAAAAAAAACCTCAAATATTAGAAATGGGTCATTTTAACTAGTCAATCCTATTTCTGATGATTTTTGCCTTTCGATTTCTCCCAAATGATGATTTTGCCTCTCATGAGCAAATCGTTCCGAAAACTCTCCAAAAATCTCAAAAGAAGGAAATATATCCATTCAACTAGCCATTCTATTTTTGATGATTCTGCCTTAACGATTTTTTCTAAGCCTTGCCTGATATGTTGCCGGAATATCATACTGCATTAGTGACCATCCGCATGGTATCCAAGGGTAAAACTGAGCCACCTATGCGGCCGAGATGGAATTTATTCATTCTAAGCAACAAAGAATAATCAAGTCACCTCTTTCATCCTTGGCATATGCATAGCCTCAAGAGAAGCATGGGAAAACAACAACTTTAGCCTATTATTATCCTTCCATGAACAAATTTGAAGCATTCCTATTTGGCCAAAAATATGTCATGATGCAGAGGATCACAACTGTGGGGTCTAAGGAAAGTCATCAAATCTGATTATGTAATTATTTGATTTAAATGACAAATTGGAAAGAGAAATTATTTTCCATAATAGAATTTTGTGCATTATCAACGCGTTTTTATTTCGGGAACATAAATTTTGTACAGTTACCAAATGCGTTTTGATCCTCTAAAACTCATCCAAAAACAAAATCAAAAAAATTGATTCTAATCAGAATCACTTTTTTGGAACAGAAATGTTACCAAACGGACCTTAAGCCACTTCTGTCAAAGAACCAATTTTGTCTATCGACGAGCAGAAACTTCTTGCGTGTTATTGCTGTCCAGTTCTTCGTTAAATGGTCTCTCAGAAATTCAACAGCCATAAATGTGAGTGCAGAGGCTGGAATGTACCATGTAATCCTTGGCATGCTACCACGGAACATTCCCTTTGCACCCTCTACCTGCCATATGCTGCGAATTGCATCGAACCACCATTGTACCTGAGACAAGAAGCATTAGAACTCTCTCCCATCGTGATTCTCAGTTCACTTGATTTAAGGAAAACCATGGAGGATGAATTATTCATCAGGAACAAATTTATGACCTAGCGTACAGGATGACTACAATGAAACTCTTCAGTACGCAACGGAATTACTGAACAGCCCTTTTTGTCACGATGAAACATTTGCAAGTTCTATTTTCTGGCAATATGCTTCGCATCATACTTCTAACAAATTGCATGAAATTGCCACCCCTCTTATAAGTTATAACCAGATGGCAATCAACACCGAACAATATTAACTAGTAGAAGCTTTGGACTATGGAGATCGACAGAAGCCACATAATGAAACTCCAAAGATCTAAACACAACTACCTATGCGGCGCAGATCAGAAGACTTGTAGAACAGACGATCTGCACGCTCAAGCAAACTAATTCAGAAGCCCCAATAATCGTGCTAGCTATGTGCAAGAGAGGCGAACAGACAGGACGAAGCAGGGGCAGAGTCTTGAAAGCTTCAAAAGAGTGATTAAGCATCTACAATATGGTCTTTGCATCAATTCAAAAGCTATGCATCTCTAAACATAATAGCAATAGGTTACCTTGTTGCTGATCCTTGCACTTGCAACCTTGTCTTGATGACATCCAAAGGAGTAGTAAGATAAGCACTAAAACCTGAATGCATTAAAGAGCCTTAGATTGATCTTATGGTGCAGAAAGATTTCAATAACAATAAAAATATAATAAAATAACTACAATGCATGAGCATGGACATACCACCAGCTAATCCACCTAACATAAGTCCTTCCACTGAACTGCTAAGATGGAAATTTGATTCTGATACCCACATCTGCTTGCTGTACTCCATCATGTCTTTAAGTGCCTCATAAAACATGACCTGCAAAGACGTAAACTAGTAACTGGATGACACACCAAAAAAAAAATTCAGTGTGCATAATTATCTTTGAGTGTAGTAGTGGGAGCACGAAAGCAAATATGAAGGGAAGATAGCATGGATAAAAGTGGATTGGGCAATTGAAAAGGGAATCCATTTATTTTATTAACTTACCATAAGACCGGCAAATGGAACATCCCTGGCAAGTGTGGACCAGTATCTGCAAAAGCATAGAAAAGGCGGTGATTCCCTGGTATTGCAATGGCTAAAACAACAAGTACACAAAATACCTAATACTTTTGAACATTTCATTTTTAACCGATTCTCAGCATTGAAATGTTTTTACCAAAAGAAAAGGGGGTGAGTCCCTCCCTCTCCCTCTCTCCTTTAATTGTCAGCACATGCAGCGTACATTTCATGCGTAATGTTAATTGTTATACAAACAAAATCTAATAAACATATACTGTCCGTAAGAACCTAGGAAGTTTTACTGTAACAGTTACCCCGCATAAAGTCCCCTAAATCCCTGCTCCTTCCATATTAAAGAGCCAGCCTGAAACATTCCATTATAATAGCCATATATAGGGGCATTAGATTTCAAGGTAACTCTGTCTTTCTGGACCACTGATCTCCATGACGATTTGGTGCCTTGGACCTGCATACGCTGCTTCATGACTTCACACGGCACATATACAAAAACCCAGTGTATCTCCTGAAATGCAAATGATTGATTGGATTTTTGAGCCCTCAGAGATATGACAGTCATTGATCAAACCAATTGAAGTCCAGAGGGTTTCGCCTAATTTTACATGCATCATGCATTGGTTTCATAAATTGCTAATCACACATATAAGACATTTACATCCAAATGGGAGAAATCAATGAGCGATGCACATTGCTGGTTAGGCAGAAAGTTACAAAAGTCCAGCATAGTATACCAAGTGCTCCAGCAATAAAATGAGACCAGTGCCCCCAAGATCAGGATTTGATACTTCAATCCACTTCTTGGTGGATTCTATGAACCAATATGTTGCTCCAGTCGCAAGAGATCCAGTTACTCCAGCGCTACACCTCTATAAAACCCTACAGTGAATATAAGACACCCATGAGCAATGCATCAAGTAGACATGATCAAGGTACTAAAAAACACACAAGAAATTGGACCCCTGAATCCGTCTGCAGACCACACTGAACGGACATCTGGAGTACACATCTTTTGATTCTGATAAAAAATTGCATCCACATGCATCCAGGTAGTATAAATCATTGATTGGCAAGCAAAGCAGGGGAGCAAGTGAGGCCACTCAATAACTACTCATGGACACCTCTTTTTCAACCATGTTGCCTGGTTTTTGCGCAACGCCGCAGCATTAAATAATACATGGCTACAATGCACACAATATTTGTGCTTGTACCTGACGTCCCACCGAGAATTGCCCTGACTTTGAATCCGTGTCTTGCCTGTATCAACCGGGTGCATCATTCCTTCGCGCAAAAGCCCAGCCAGCAACAGCACCACCACAAGAATTCCCTCCAAACTGCGGCTCAAAAATGAAATCAACCTTCAGACACTATAAGTTCACAGAATAAGCATGCAGAGAACTAATAGACGCATCGAATAACTTTCCCGGCGACAAGACCATGGAACTTGATTTCGAGTCATCCGATGCGGCCCCCTGCTGAATTATTTACCATGACTATCAAATTTTCATACTTCCAACAGTAGATTAACTACAACCGCATGGATGAACTTGGTCCACGACAACACCTGAATTAAGACAGAGTCGAATCACCTAGAAGAGAACCTTCCGGCTCATATGCTACTTCACGAAGTAACCACACCTTACCCTTCTTCACGGTCTACTCGTTTTTTGTGGAGAGGAAAAGTAATAGAGGAAATAATTTCATGTCGGCTTGGAAATGTTGCGTTTGTGGGCGAAAGAGGACTAGGCCCAAGAATGAGGAAAGGGCTACAGGGAGAAAGGGGAGGAAAAACAAAGTAAAAAAAAAGGAAAAGGGGGGAGG
>JAGVVM010011909.1:0-13188 GCA_019149425.1 Psidium friedrichsthalianum
CTAAGTTTTCAGAGGCCGGACTCCGTTTCTCGAGTGTGCACCTGGGTATACTGGGGATGGACATAATGAACTTGCATGAGCAATTTGATCGCTTGATGCACCGCATCAACGTCTTAGCTGGCGATGATGAAAAACTTTCTGACGGTATCGAGCTCTAACTATCCCGCTCTTGATGACTTTGCCTCGCATTTGGTAAATATGTAGGCAATATCAAGACAAATGAGATGATATCGTAGACAAAACTTGATGATTTTTCTCCTAAAAAGTCTTTCTTTTCGTCGTCGAAGCAATTAATATGTGAGGGTGGTTTTTATAGCTCATTTTATGATCTCTTTTTTCCTGGTTTGAACTTTTTCGAACTTCTTTACTAACGGATGGTGGAAGTTGTTTGCTGTGGTGAGAGCCCTAATTTTTCTTAAATTATCCAATTAATTTGGTTAGAACTCAAGCATTGGATTTAGATAGTAACCGAGTTTGCTTTCAGTGTAGTGGGCACTTGAAGAGTAAAATCACGAATCCACCGGGCAACTTGACAGAGCACGTTCCCGGGGGGGGGGTGGAAGTGTTGTTGGACTAGTCAAAGTGCGCGAAAGCTAGTCTGAACTTATCTGACTATTAAATTGGGATAAGACTAGAAAAAAGACAATTATCAGATGTCGTCGGGGTACAAAAATTCTTTTTTTTTTTTGTTGTTGCTCTTCTTCGGAGTAAAGAAATTTCAAGAGGGGCTTTGAAAAAGATGGAGCTAGACACTTCAAAATGTCAGAATTGGACGTGATTCCGATCCACAAATTAGATCGTGAGGTGTGAACAAAATCAAAGTCTCGTATTTCAAGTGCAATCAATACATCTATGTGCGAATAAAATTAATTGAATTAGTTTCGTCGTTGTTTCGCCGTAACGCCAAAGTAAGCTCAATCTTTCTCCCTTGAGGATCAAGATATTTGTGGGCCTACCCTAGGTAAATAATTTATTATATCATTTTTCTAGTGGTCATCTCAATTATTAGATAGTTTCCTTTTTCTTTTCTTTTTTTGGGTCGGAAGTAATTTATGAGAAGTGAAGTAAACATTACGTTTCATATAAAATTTGTTGGTACCAAAGCTGACTGGATGAAATTTATCTGGATAATACGACATTCTAGCAAAGGCTGCCTTGGCCTGTACATGCACTAACATCGAAAGTTTAGGACAGTAATGGAGAGCTTTGAAAGTTAAATTAGAACTGTGGCTTAAATAGCTTCATCATAAAATGGAAAAAGAACCTTGCAAGATCCCTTCAAAATACCAGGTCTAGATTTGCATTTTTTTTTTTCAGTTTTGCTAATTTAATCCATCCTTGCTAATTTTGATCGGAAATCGTTGACATTGATGCTAACCTTCCAATGTGGCACCTCCGGTGCTAAAGTGGATATTTTTAATAACATTTTAATATTTTTTTATTGGTATTTTTTCTTTTCTTTTCATTATTTTTTTGTACAACGATGGCCGGCAAGGTTGCTGGCGATGCTCACTTCCACGTAAGCACCAACCATGCGAAGTAGGACGGCCTACATCCATATTAGCGATTTCCATCAAAATTAGTGGGATAACTCAATTGGCAAAACTTGAAAATGGTTAGAACTCACTTGACAAAATTAAAAAGTTATGATTGAATTGGTAAAAATATAATATATTTATGACCTTTTGGGAAACTTTCCCGTTTATGCTGTCCCTAATTTGTAAAGCCTCTTAAATATACACTCGAAAAACTATTATAGGAATGATCAACAGGTCTACCAGTTTTCCAGGAACACACATTTGCTTGATTAATAAGAAAGCAACTTGGAAAACTTAGAAGTCCATGATTATACATATTAACTAACGGGTTACGCCAAGTAAAGCACGCGAGTTGACTTTTTCATCATCTCCTTTTGTTTTCTTTGTAAACATGGAATGGTGATCCGGTCCTTCGTTTGACTTATCAGGTAATAATCTCTTCTTTAATTGTCTGTTAGTGGTACCAACTCCTGAAAACCTTGCCAAATCCAACTTTCCACGTTCAACATTTTAATCATAGTCAAACTCTTCTTGAAAAGCAAAAGCAAGCAAGAAAGAGCAAAAGAATGTGATCAATTACTGTTGGTTACAATAGATTATAGTTTCTGTTCTAATCATATCAGAAATGCGCAAAAGAATGTGATCAGTTAGGATTTGTATTTCTTTTCTTTCGCATTTCTGCCTTCTTCCTTTGATCTGGATGGATAGTTGCAAGCTGAGATCTAGCTTTCCCTTGCACAAGGGAAATGAGATGATTTTGAATTACTCGTGGACAGAGTTCTAAAGTTTTCATGAGCCTTACGGAAAGGCTCTGTCTCATGTCATGAAATTGCAGTGAGAAGATTGCTTGTGTGGCTTGTTGCTCGAGGTCCACTCACGGTCGCGTCCTGATTTTGTGTTGGCTCTCTGTTTTACGTTGTTACCGTGGAGAGCAGAATTCGATACTGAAAACTGTGTCGACTGCCACGCTTTTTCGACCTGGATCATGAGTATGTACACGCGTTTCTCTTCACCAACGCTGTGAGTCGGTATGATGAACCGCGTCCTTGCATTTGTTAATGTTCAAGGCTATTCTCGTTCTTAAGTGTGCACCTGGGTATATTGACATAATGAACTAACTTGAGCAATTGATCGCTTGATGCACCACATCGACGTCTTATCCGGCGATGGCGAAAAACTTTCCGGCGGTATCAAGCTCTAACTTTCCTGCTCTAAGATGACTTTGACTCGCATTTGGTAGAAATGTAGGTAATTGATCAAGACAAACGCGATATCGTTAGACGAAACTTGATAATTTTTCTCCTAAAAGTACCTTTTTTCTATATCGAAGCAATTAACACGCGAGGGTGGTTCTATAGGTCATTTTATTCGATCTTTCTTTTCATGGTCTGAATTCTTTTTCCATCTTCTTTTACTACGGATGGTGGAAGCTGTCTGCTATGGTAAGAGCCCTAATTTTTCTTAAATCTATCCGATCAATACATCTTTGCGAATAAAATTAAATTGATCGATTTGTCATAATGCCAAAGTACGTTCAATCTCTCTCTGTCGAGGATTAAGATATTTGTGGGCCTACCTATGTAAATAATTATATTATATTATATTTTTAAGTGGGTCGTCTCAATTGTTTAGATAGTATTTTTTTTTTCCTTTTTGGGGTCAAAAGTATGAAAAACGTGAAATAAATATTAAGTTCCATATACAATTTATTGGTACCAAATCCAACTGGATGAAATTTATCTGGATAATATGACATTCTAGCAAAGGCTGGCTTGTACGTGCACTGACATCGAAAGTTATGGGGGAAAATTATCAAAAAAAAAATCCTAAAAAGTACTTTTTCACGTTAATTAACCGAGCGTGGTTCCGTAGCTCATTTTATGATCTCTCTTTCGTGGTTTGAATTTTTTGGAACTTCTTTAACTAACGGATGGTGGAAGTTGTTTGCTGTGGTGAGAGTCCTAATTTTTCTTAAATTTATCCAATTAATTTGTTTAGAACTCAAGCGTTGGATTTAGATAATAACCGAGTTTGCTCTCAGTGTAGTGGGCACTTGAAGAGTAAAATCATGAATCCACGGGGCTACTTGACAGAGCACGTTCAGGGAGATGGACTAGTCAAAGTGCGTGAAAGCTAGTCCGAACTTATCTGACTGTTAAATTGGGATAAAACTAGAAAAACGACATTATCAGATGTCGGGAGTACAAAAATTCTTTTCTTTTTGTTGTTGTTCTTCTCCTTCTTGGGAGTAAAGAAATTTCAAGAGGGACTTTGAAAAAGATGGAGCTAGACACTTCAAAATTTCAGAAATTAGACGTGATTTTGATCCACAAATTAGATCGTGAGGTGTGAACATAATCAAAGTCTATAAATTTCAAGTCCAATCAATACATCTTTGTGCGAATAAAATTAAATTGATCGGTTCGTTGTTGTTTTGTCGTAACGTCAAAGTAAGTTCAATCTCTCTCCCTGGAGGATCAAGATATTTGTGGGCCTACCCTATATAAATAATTTATTATATCATTCTTTTAGTGGGTCGTCTCAATTATTAGATAGTTTTCTTTTTCTTGTTTTTTTTTGGGTCGGAAGTAATTTATGAGAATGTGAAGTAAACGTTAAGTTTCATATAAAATTTGTTGGTACCAAAGCTGACTGGATGAAATTTATCTGGATAATACGACATTCTAGCAAAGGCTGCCTTGCCTCTATATGCACTAAAATCGAAAGTTTAGGACAGTAATGGAGAGCTTTGAAAGTTAAATTAGAACTCTGGCTTAAATAGTTTCACTATAAAATGGAAAAAAAGAACCTTGCTAGATCCCTTCAAATTATCAAGTCTAGATGCGCATTTACAGAGACGAATCCGCTGACCATTCGGATTTATGCTTCCTGAGAACAGCCCATCTACCGATTTTGCTACGGTGGCGTGCTCAAAATAACATCGATTTGCGCTAGGATTTTGGGCAGGAAAATTGTTCGAAAAGTCCTAAGCATATTGCACTTTTATCAATTTAGTCATAATCTTTTTAATTTTGCCAATTGAGTTCTAATTTTTTTTTTTTCAGTTTTGCTAATTGAATTCATCTGGCTAATTTTGATCGGAGATTGCTGACGTTGACGCCAACCATCCCACGTGACGCCCCTGGTGCTAATGTGGATATTTTTAATAAGAAAGTAACTTGGAAACTTGGAAGTCCATGATTATACATAGGGTTAATACCACGACAAAAACCCAAACTGGTACGCCTGTGACAAATTTACCCCCAAATTATTTTTTTGACCACGAAAAACCCCAAACTGGTACACCTGTGACAAATTTACCCCAAACTATTTTTTTAACCTCAAAAACCCCAAACTTGTACATTTGTGACAAATTTACCCAAACTGATTTATTTGAGACAAATTTACCCTCCGTTAATTTTCGTTAAATTTAACATTAAATTACTTAGTTGGATGGCATGTGGCACTTCACGGGTATACCGGTATAGGATTTTTACCCTCTGTTTACCACAGGTTTATCAATTTAGCGTTTTTCATGGTACTAATCCAATTAATAAAGGGTAAATTTGTCATAGGTATAATAGTTTGGGGTTTTTCGTGGTAAAAAAAATTAGTTTGGGGTAAAATTTATCACAAATGTACCAGTTTGGGGTTTTTTATGGTCAAAAAAATAGTTTAGGGTAAATTTGTCACGAGTGTACCAGTTTGGGGTTTTTTCGTGGTAAAAAAAATAGTTTGGGGTAATTTGTCACATGTGTACCAGTTTGGGGTTTTTCGTGGTCAAAAAAAATAGTTTGGAGTAAATTTATCACAGGCGTACCAGTTGGGGTTTTTCGTGGTATTAACCCTTATACATATTAACTAACGGGTTAAGCCACGTAAAGCACGCCAATTAACTTTTTCATCATCTTCTTTTGTTTTCTTTGTAAACATGCGATGGTGATCAGGTCCTTCGTTTGTCTAATCAGGTAATAATGTCTTCCTTTATAGTCTGTTAGTGATACCAACCCCTGAAAACCTTGCCAAATCCAACTTTCCACGTTCAACATTTTAATCAGTCAAACTGAAAAAGAAAAAAAAAATAGCAAAAGCAAGCAAGGAAGTGCAAAAAATGTGATCAGCTACTGTTGGTCACACTAGAATTCTAGTTTCTAATCATATCAGAAATGCGCAAAAGAATGTGATCAGTTAGGACTTGTATTTGTTTTCTCTCGTGCATCTCTGCCTTCTTCCTTTGATCCGGACAGATAGTTGCGAGCATGAGATCTGGCTTTTCCTCGCGCAAGGGAAATGAGATGATTTTGATTTACTCATGGACAGAGTTCTAAAGTTTTCATGATCCTTTCGAACAGGCTCTGTCTCGTGCATGAAATTGCAGTGAGAAGATTTGCTTGTGTGGTTCGGTTCCCTAACTTGTTTCTCGAGGTCCACTCACAGTAGAGTCTTGATTTTGTGTTGGCTCTCTCCGTTTTACGTACGTTGCTCCCGTGGAGAGCAGAATTCGATGCTGAAATCTATGTCGAGTTCTAATGCGATATCGTAGACGAAATTGATCGAGACAAATGCGATATCGTAGACGAAACTTGATAATTTTTCTCCTAAAAAGTGCATTTTTTTTCTATGTCGAAGCAATTAACACGCGAGGGTGGTTCTGTAGGTCATTTTATCGACCTTTCTTTTCATGGTCTGAATTCTTTTCCATCTTCTTTTACTAACGGATGGTGGAAGCGTTGTCTATTATTGTAAGCGCCCTAATTTTTCTTAGATCTGCCTGATTAATTTGGTTAGAACTCGAGCGTTGGGTTTAGATAGTAACGCAGTTTGCTTTCATCGAAGTGGGCACTTGAAGAGCAAAATCATGAATCACCCGACCTGTTGTGCCGGAAAAAGAAAAATCCACCTTTGTGCGAATAAAATTAAATTTGATCCACAAATAAAGTCTTTAGATTGTGATCGTGAGGTGTGAACATAATCAAAGTCTTTAGATTGCGATCCCCACAAATAAAATCGTGAGCTATGAATATAATCAAACTCTGTCGATTTCAAGTTCAATCAATACATCTTTGTGTGAATAAAATTAAACTGATCGGTTCGTCGTTGCTTCGCCGTAACGCCAAAGGAAGTTCAATCTCTCTCCTCGAGGATCAAGATATTTGTGGGCCTACCCCATATAAATAATTTATTATATCATTTTTTTAAGTGGGTTGTCTCAATTGTTAGATAGTATTTACTTTTCTTTTTCTTTTTGGGGTCAAAAGTTATTTATGAGCACGTGAAATAAATATTAAGTTCCATATACATTTTATTGGTACCAAATCCAACTGGACGAAATTTATCTGGATATTATGACGTTCTAGCAAAGGCTGGCTTGTACATGCACTAATATCGAAAATTTAGGAGAAAATTATAAAAAAAAGTCCTAAATCTATTTCACTTCTGCCAATTCAATCATAAACTTTTTTATGTTTGAGC
Organism: Psidium friedrichsthalianum; assembly: GCA_019149425.1. Taxonomy (NCBI): domain Eukaryota; kingdom Viridiplantae; phylum Streptophyta; class Magnoliopsida; order Myrtales; family Myrtaceae; genus Psidium; species Psidium friedrichsthalianum. The sequence goes on from JAGVVM010011909.1 coordinate 7,011, forward strand.
CAATTCAATCCTAAACCTTTTTTTATTGTCAATTTAGTCATAAATCTCTTGTATCTGTACCAATTCAGTCTAATTTGCCAACTTTGCTCGGCCGGTGCTGGCGTGAATGCCGATCGGAGATGACGTGAACAATTTTTCACAAAATTTTATAAAATGAACTTTTTTTCTTTCTCCTTTTGTCTTTCTTTCTTCTACCTCTAGCCGAGCGATGTCGAGGTTCGATGTTGCTAGGTGAGGTTGATCGGCCTTAGCCTCTAGTTGGTTGCTAGTGATGGTGGAGGTAGAAGAAAGGAAAAAAGAAGAAAAGGAAAAAACTTGATTTTTTAAAAATATTATTAAAATTGCATTGATGTCCACGTCAGTGTTAGCTAGCCAAAGTTGGCGAAATAGACTAAATTGCATAATGCAAGGTTTAGGATTGAATCGGTATGCTTAAAAGGTTTAGAATTGAATTGGTAAAAATTCAAAAGTTTTAGGACTTTTTTTTTTACAATTTTTCCAAAATTTATGACAGTAATGAAGAGCTTTGAAAGTTATTTCAGAACTTTGACTTAAATAGTTTCTCAATAAAATTGAAAAAAAAACTTGCAAGATCCCTTCCAAATGATCAAGTCTAGATTCGCATTTACAGAGACGATGCCGCTGCTCAATTCAATTGATGTTGCACTGCTACCTAAGAATAACAGGTTTATTGATTTCATTGTAGCGGTGTGCTCAAAATAACATCAATTTGTGCACTAGGGTTTTGGGCCGAAAAATTGTCCAAAAAGCCCTAAACTTATTGTACTTTTGTTAACTTAGTCCTAAACCTTTTAATTTTATCAATTGAGTCCTAAATTTTTTCAAGTTTTTCCAGTTGAATCTATCTAACCAATTTGGTCAAAAATTACTGATGTAGATGCTAGTCATCTTACGTGGCACCTCAATGCCAACGTGGATATTTTTAATAATTTTTTATTTTTATTGTCTTTAATTTTTTTTAACCACTATGCCTAGCAAGGTTGCTGGCGACCCTTGCTTCCACGTAATCGTTGACAGTACAAAGTAGGACGGCCATCGTCCACATAAGCTCTTTACGGTAGAAATTAGTCGGATTGATTCAATTTGCAAAACTTAAAAACGTTTAAGACTTAATTAATAAAATTAAAAGGCTTAGGATTGAACAGGCAAAAGTGCAATATGTTTAGAATTTTTGGATAATTTTCTCGTTTTGGCTTGTCCGCTAATAGTTAAGCCTCTTAAATATACACTTGGAGAACTATACAGGAATGATCAACAAGTGTGCCAATTTTCGAGGAACAGCCATTTGCTTGATTAATAAGAAAAGGAACTTGGAAACTCGGAAGTCCATAATTGCACATATTAATTAGTGGGTTAAGCCAAGTAAAGCACGCGAATTGACTTTTTCATCATCTTCTTTTGTTTTCTGTGTAAACATGCAATGGTGATCAGGTCCTTCGTTTGTCTTATCAGGCAACAATCTCCTTTTAATAGTCCGTCATTGATACCAACTCCTCAAAACCTTGCAAAATCTAGCTTTCCACGTTCAACGTTTTAATCATAGTCAAACTCTTCTTAAAAAGCAAAAGCAAGCAAGGAAGTGCAACATATTATTTTTTAAATATATTGCACTTTTACTAATTCAGTTTTAAACCATTTAATCGTGCTAATTGAGACCTAGTCCATTTCACATGTTTGTCAATTGAGCTTATCCAGCCAATTTTGGCCGGGAATCTATGATGTGGGCGTTAGCCTTCCTACATAGCACAACCAACATTGACGTAGATAATTTTTAATAAAATTTCAATATGTTTTTATTCAATTTTATTAGTTGTACTTTTTATGACTGTGTCCGGCGAGGGCCGCAATGCCCTCGTAGGGCAAAGTTGTTAGAATAATAAAAGAAAGAAAAGAAAAAATAAATTAGCATAAATTCAAAAAATATTAAAATGCTATTAAAAATTATTTACGTTAGTGCCAACTGTCCCACGTGTGGTGGCTGGCGTCTGCATTAGTGATTTTTTGTCAAAATTAATCAGACGGACTTAATTAACAAAACGTAAAAAAAAAGTTTAGGATTGAATTTGCAAAAATACAATAGCTTTAGGACTTTTGGGATAATTTTTCCAACATTTATCTTTGCCTGTAAAAGTTTAACCAATCGTATCCCATCAATTCTCGACCCACTTAGCCACCAAAAAAGGAGGAAAAATAGATGAATATATTGTCAAAGTATTTGGCATCGATTTTACTAGATCTATATCCTATTTACATTTTTAAACCCTAAACCCTGATGACCTTCTTAGTAAAGAAACGACAGCAGCAGACTCATTCATTACGCAATTCAGAACCAGCCTCCATGACTCACTCTTTGCCTTGTTCTTTGTATCAATAATCAAATCATCATTCGGACTCCGATCTTGATTATTTCCGACTTGATGTAATTAACCAATAAATACATAATTATCGTGACTAATTGTCAACTTCGGCTCCCGTGAAAATTTGTTGGACCGAGAGAAACTTTTGACAGCTTGAATGGTTCCATTTTATTATATATTATTCCAATCAATTTGGCTTGTCGTTGGGTTTTTCTGATATTTCACTTCAAAGTTCAAACTTGTACTACGACGACCCTGCACTGATATCCACCAGTCTTCTACAATTTTTTTCCTAATCTGGACTGCTCGAATGCGTACTTAATACCAAGTGTGAACACTAAAGTCCAACCATTCTTACTTGACTCTATTAAAAAGCATATGTTTGTACATATAAATTAAGTCTTTAACATGTGCCAGGTTTCAAGGCACGACAGCTGAACATGGTAGTGAGACAAAAAGATATACTGAAACGAGGTTTACGAGACAGGCTTGGCCCACCAGTTTTCATGTTAATCAATGCAATTAATTATGAAGGAATTTCTGGTCCTTGATGGTAGGCGACATAAAAAAAAATGTTTGAGGATACAAGAAAGATATGATATCAACTCACAGAGATCTAAGCAACGCTAAGTTGTTCAGTCATTTACCCACCCCCCCAAAAAAAAAAAAAAAAAAAAAAAAAGTTTTACATAATCCATATCATTGTAGATAAATAAATAGATTATCCGATGCCAACCTTATTAAGAAATGGAGTTTGAACATTTGATAGAGCTCTAGATCTACATGCCTATACTTGTTGGCTTCGGTAGGACTTCTTACGAGTGTTATTCCTATCCACATGGTAGTCGGTGCATGGTGTGATTGATGATACTATAATAAGATATCGTATAAATGCTATTGAAAAATACAAATTGATATCCATGTAATGCATTTATCCCAAATTAATAAATTGATATCCCGACATGTTTATCCCAGCTATTTTTCACCTTTAAAAAAAAAATACCCGATGCTTCTGACCCAAATATACCCTCCATTAAGATGCATACGCATCAATGCACGTGGATTTTAAGTTTGGATCTTTCTTGCGATCGTCCTCCACGATGTCGACACGCACACACCTCAACAAGATGTTTCATAGAATGCTAATGGAGGGTGTACTTGAGTTAACAGTACTAGTTTGTTTTTTATTTTTTTATTCTTGAAGAAAGTTAGTTTGAAGTAAATGCATAATTTGTTATCAATTTGGATAATTTTTTCACACGGGGGTAATCCATTTTGCTTTTTAACGGCATTCATATTATTAGATAATATATATGGCTGATGCGGTGGCCATAACCAATCAAGATGATAGGTAAGCCACTCCCTCCTTCCCTGTTGACCCCAGCATGATTCTCTTCAACAAGGTATATCCACCCGGGCTGGACATCGTTGACAGAACCAATCAACAGATCATCATGTCCAAAATGATGGTCAACGATGTCCAGCCGGTCATGAAAGAGAGACAGTCAAAAAGGCACATGCTCACGTCTTAAGCGTCGAGATTTTCCGGTCCGAAAGGGTCGGGAATTTGCCGGTCGGGATGGCAACAGAGGCATCTCATCGCAGCAAAACCATGACCGAGCTGCTGCTCTGGTGTTTGAATTTTATTTATAAAATGATTTCAACTTTACGATTATATCTAGGACAAAAAGCTAAAAATTTCGGTTTTATATTATTTTGAAATTCTTGAAATTTTGTTTTATTTTTGCTTTTTTTTTTTCTCTTCTTCCTCAGCCGTCGCCGAGCTTTGACGATGGCCGGCGAGCTCGAGGCCGTTGCGAGTTCAAGCTCCGTCTGCTTCAAGGCCAGATCTGGTGAGCTCGAGGCCGTTGCGAGTTCAAGCTCCGTCTGCTTCAAGGCCAGATCTAGTGAGCTCGAGGCCGAGTTCGTTGGCCTCATCGGGCGTGCCATTGGCCGTAGAGAGGGATGGTGACCGGGCAAGGGAAAAAAAAAAGAAAAAAAATGCAATAAAATATTAAAAATAAAAAATAAAAAAATAAAAACATATTATAATAAAACAGTAAACAATAAAATTAAAAATTAAAAAACTTGAGATAAAATTCTAGAAAGTGTTTTTCACCTCTTTAAATTGAGGAATTCACTTTCTTTTATTCATACATCAAAATTTTGTTGATTGGAAAGTGTTTTTCAGTTGACTAATTATTTTTGGCAAACCAAACTAGCAAAAATCTGGAACCAATTCCCGAAAAATGATTTCTCTGAAACAAAAGCACCCGATGTCCATTATGACCCATTTACCTTAATTTTTTTTTTTTATAAACAACCCAAAACTAGTGCAATGTGATACATTTAACTCAAACTACGTATGACATACTTACCTCAAAATTTAGGGTATATATGTTACAAGCTTAAAGTTTGGGATTTTAGTGTTTGGACAAAAAATTAATTTAGGGAAATATGTCACAGGGTAAACTCGAGATTTTTGGTTTTTCAAAAAAAAAATTATAGTAAATGTCTCACATGTATACAATTTGATTTCTTGCCACCAGAAAAGAAGATTGGATAATATATTACAGGATATAATTTAGAGTTCTTGGTGACTTTATCCTTTTTTTTTCGAATGAATATGTCTAATACGGGGAAAAGTGGCGATGCCTCTTGACAGGAAAAAAAAAAAAGATTGATCGTAGACGCGAAATACGAGCGTATTGGATTTGTGCAATTATCCCATCCAACCCCACGTGCGATTAGCACGATCAATATGCCGATCGAAATTTATGTAACATGTATAATGCAAAAATAAAATATAAAAATATAGCAAAATTAAAATCCACATATATATATATTTAAGGCTAATTCGTACGTTTCATCAAAATCATATTATAAATAGGGTTAAACGAAATTATCTATAAAAACCGTGCTTGAAACCGAATGATTCATAGTTTCTTTAATTCAACCTCACAAAAGTTTTCGAACCTAGTCAGACAAACCACCATTCGTACAACGAACTGTTGAAGATGACACGGATAACACCACACTTGAATGTGCTAGCAATTTTATGAAAAATACTCTCCGCGCTCTTGATTTTTCAGACACCGCAGGAATAAAAGGTGTAAGATATTTTTTTGTTCTTGGCATCCTGACTTTCTGCACACACCTTCAGAGAGAGAGAGAGAGAGAGAGAAGAGAGAAGAGAGAGAGAGAGAGAGAGATAGAGAGAGAGAGAGAGAGAGGGTTGTTTTCTCATGAATCCATCGCTAAAAATGGTACTCGGTTTGGGCTCTCTTCAACTAGAACTTTGGAGATTATCAAGTTGTGCGAGTTGCCAGCACGATCGGTACAACTTACTGATCTTGCACGGTTGTTCACAACACACGATCAGTAACCGCGGCCGTGCATGCCGCACAACGGTCAGCAACTATTGCTGACCAAGTGGGGCCCTTTAATCAGCAGTGTGCAATCTTCAAGTGTGGTAATCGGGCACATCAATATATGTTCCATTTAAGCGCATACGTGTGTATCGTATGCACGTACGTCATGACAAAAAAAAATAAGAATCAAATTTAATTTAATTTTTACTCGAACTATTCGATAATAGTGATTGCAAACATCATTTTGCAATATCGTCTTCACGGTTTAACATTATTGTCATTTGTTGGTTAAGGTGTGTGACATCCTGTAGGCCTCATCACGAGTTAGTAGTAAAACACGCACTAACACATTAATATTTCCCAGAAAATTGATTATCCTGATCACCTTTCAATCCCTACAAGTCATAGTGACATATAATAATATATCTT
>JAGVVM010011910.1:0-11375 GCA_019149425.1 Psidium friedrichsthalianum
TGATCATTTGATGAGATCCTCTGATGAATGGGGCTTAATGGGCAGACCTTGATTAAAAGAAGTATGTACTCTTTTAACCTTTGGTTTCAATGATAACTTTTCTACTTTTTCTATATTGCATGAAACATTCGACCGTGAACATGATATTCAGTATGAACAGCCCATTGTCTTCACCCTGCATTTCATTGGGCACGGGGAAATTCGAGACACCGCTTCTCGATACTGTAAGGAGTAGCTTTCTATATTTTGTTCGATTCATGCTCCCATGTCGCTAGGGCATTCACATTCTCCCATTTTGAGAAATTTTCTTCCTGACTTGCACTTCATAAACAGCTGTGGATGCAAACTGGCCACATATGCGTTGTGTTTACGCATAACTATTTTAACCATTTCTAACTTGAACTTAACTACTACACAGAAGCACGATGTCGTAGCATGGGGCTGACTGATGGTTTAGGCAGCCTTTTCCACACGTCCCTACATCTTAATCCTAGTGACGTCGTGTGCTACACGGGTAGCAAGTTTTTTCCCCAAGGCAAATGGGTTTTCTCGCAAAAGGTACGTACCGAAGTGTAAGGAGGCGTTCATTTCTCTAATCCCCGCAACAACCTACGGTGACTAGCTTACCCATTTGATACGGCTGTTTCATTTCGTACCCCGATCAGAACCACACCCCCTTGGGCCAAATTGTAGTAGTTCCAGCAATGCACGGGAAATGTTTAAATTTTCTTGCTCGGACTAACATCAATTTTCAAGTGTTTCTTTGCTTTCGCCCTTCGTGCGATAATTCCAGTGCTTTAGCAAATGACAATCATTCGTTTCTCTATCCGATAACGCTTTTATCCGTTGCTTTGCCCGAATTGAGTCTGCTATTCGTTTTCTTAATATCTCGTTGGTGATCATTGACTCAATTCCAAGATTAGAGATGGTTGCCACCTCAAACAATGAACCCAAAAGAACAGAGTCCACCTTAGTTCCCAGTCCTTCTCTTCAGGTGTGGTAGTCTTTTGACATAACGTGTGTATTACGGCATCATCTTCGAAAACAAAGGAGAGAAAAAAGCTATTCCTCTGTACCTGCTCCTCGGAAAAGCAAGTGCCCATTAAAGAAACTAACGCCATTCCAAATCAATGTTCATGTATTTGTAAATCGTGAAAAAACATATTGTCTCCTTTTTGTAATCCCCAATGAGATCTGGTTGCAAGAAAACTTTTCAAAAGAGTCAAATTGCAAAATATACTCAGTTTGAGTTTACAAGCCGTTCGAAATCGATTAGGTACGGTAGATAGTTGACACCTCCTCATACAACTGATGTCTGTTAAGACTATTTTAGGAGGTCAAGACTGATGTTAAAAATGCATATGCACCGAACGTCAACCACCTACATTATCTTCTGGGACAAAATAAACCTTCCTTGTCCTCAAGCCCAACATACGTTACAACCCGTGAAGTCTTTTCCTGATTAAGGTGCTTGAGTTCACGATCGAGTGAATATTTTAAGCATCGATCGCAAAGGTACACAGCAAGACTTTTCGCTTCTTTTTTGCATGGTTTCTTGAATTGTAACCCAAAGCAGACAATGAATACCGTTTTGTCAATGGCCTTGGACCTCAAAAGATTCCCATTTTGTACGCTTTTGCCCAGCCTATATATGGGTCTAATTAAGACCCGTCCAGATCGGCCTTGTCGTAGAACCAATATGCAAGATTGACTCCAAACCCTGTTGAATGCTATGTGGTAAGATTGTTGATTTTTTCAGTCCTCCAACTATGATAATACATTTCTCAAGAGCAAGAGAAAGCTCTTCTGACTGAACCCCCTCATTCAAATTACATTCGGGTATTCATACTATGATACCTACCTTGAACAGATGTTAATGCAAACTTGACAGAATAGTTAAGGCTTAATCCCTATTTTGATTGAATTGCATCTGAGTTTATTATACAGACTGTCTTCTAATCATTGCGACTTCGCTGATAGTTTTGCATAACGATGGAAATGATTGATGAAATACTTGCAACATGTTAACTCTGACACGACCTGTAGGTAACAACACATTGTCGCATATTCGAGTCACCTTCCAAGTCTCGAATTCATTCGGTGGTTTATTATGCAGACGCCTAGTTATCGAGAAACCATTAGGCGTTCCTTCCAATCATCAAGTAAGTATCTTCAAGCCCGAACCTTTCAGAAGAATTAATTCTGACATTGCCAGGTTTGTGCTCTCAATCCTTGCAGCACATACAATATCCACCTTCTTTGAGAACATGGTTCGTCTCGAAATGAAATGTTTGAGATTTTTTATCTCGACCCCTCTTTGGCTTAGTCTAAAGTGAGAATCCAATTTGAGTTGAGCGTTTGTGCAGGATTTCTAGTTCTCTCTAATCCACACATGGCCCCTTCATGGTACGTTAAAATTGGAGTTTGCGCTCGTAGGATTTTCTGATCTCCCAGATCTAAATGGCACCCTATCTGGTAAGATAATTGGGATGAGCTTTTATCCGAGATTTCTGGTCTCTCCCCAGGATCTCACATTGGGCACCCAAGATCATTTCTCAGCTAATACCGTCGCTATCTACCCAAAAAAAGAGTTGATACTTTAGTTAATCTTGGTGAATTCTATTATTAAATGATCCATTTTCAGTCTTGAGTTTGCAGTCAACACTAGAGAGCCCTTTTATTAGGGTATACTCTCTGGAGCTCTTCCTTGAACCCCAATCGGTAACAGTCCATTTTTCTAAGTCCAGTTGCAGTGCCGCCACATGCGACTAGCCTTCTTGTTTAGTGTATTCTGTCTCTAGAGCCCTTCCATTGGAAACCCAATACGAAACGGTCCATTTCAAGTCCTAACTAATTTGCAGGCACAACATAACAGCCCTTCTAGTAGATATGTGTCTCTAGAGCCATTCCATTGGACCCCAATATGGAACGGTTCCGTTTTCCAAAGTCCACCTTCCTAAGGCACAACGTCCTCTTACAAACTTCCTTCGCAATCCCACATAGCTGCGCCATTTTTGAAGCCTTTTCTACACAGGGCATCAAGTCCCTGTCCTATAGGCACCAAGTCCTTCCTACAAGCCAGGTCCTCCTTACAAGCATTTTCCTCGCAAGCCCACATCGGTGGCCATTTTTGAAGCCTTTTCTACAGAAATCAAAGTCCTTCTATAAGCCACAAAAGTTCCTTCTTATTAGCCAAAAAGTCCTTCATACAGGATACAAGCTTCTCAAAGCACAAAGTCCTTGTTTACAGGCACTCATTCGTTAGAATCCCAATCAGGTGAACATCTTCAAAGTCCTTCTTACAGTCACGTCCTCTTACAGGCATTTTCTTTGGTGAACCCGACATCGGTAAACCGTTTTAGTTAGAATCCTTTCTCAGGAATTCAATTATGTACGACCCACCATACGGTCAAAATGTAGGCGATCCTTTTAAATAGATAATCGCACTAGAATCTTTCATCAGGAACTTGCTATGAGTTGACCTACATACAGGTCAAAATGCAGCAAATCCTTTAAGTAGATAGATTGCTACTAAGTCCATTTCATTAGGAACTCTGCCATGAAGTGACCTACCATACAGGTCAAATCTTAACCTCTCCGAAGTACTTCTTAGATGATTTTGGGTTGTCTGTTCAAGAGCATTCATGTCGGCAATAGCCATACAACGCGCAAGAAGTGCCAGGTAAACTGTCCTCGTTTCTCTCCCTTACTTCATGAGAGCCTTCTCAAGTTCGGTTTGGATCAGAACTGGCACAGAAAGGTATTAGAGATCACATATCACAATTCTTTTATCTCTTTAGGTTTGAGTCAATTAGGATATTAGGTGTTAATCTATCTTTTAAATGAACCTATACCGAGCTTCCTTTCAAGAGGGGCAGTTTGTTAACACTTGATTTTTAATCACCTTTTCCTCTTTAAAAATTAATGAAAAATCATAAAAATTCATAAAATTAAAAAATCAACTTTGGGACCTTGGCTAAGCCTATTGAAACCATCTTTGAAGAAAAAAATGATTTTTCATATTTTAGTATTTTTCAGCATTTTTTTATTTCGAAAATTCATAAAAATCAAGAGAAAATGAGAAAATTAAAAAACAACTTTGAAAGCCTTGGCCAAATCAAAGGAACCAATTTTGAATAAAAAGTAACTTTTCATATTTTTCGTTTCTTTTAAATTTTTTGAAAAAAAATACTTAAAAATTCAGGAAAAATAACATTTGAGACCACAAAATACACAAAAATAGTCAATATTTTTCTTTTATTCCCTTTCATGTTGGCCATCATAAATTCAAAAAATAAATTTGGGGTCATATGTTCCTTCACGAGTATAATCTCGAATCGGCCCTAAAAAATCCATTCAAGTCATTTTATTTTTATCTTTCACTTTTAGGAGTTGTGACATTATCCTCTAATAGTCTGAATTTTCATCTTAGCCCAATGTACCTAGAATGACTCAATTTTGTAAGGACTTTAGTTGAATTTTGCATTAAAATCTCAAGGACTAGAGTGCAATACCTAACATTTGAAGGATTATAATAGAGAAGGGAGAGATGGGAGAAGAAATAGATAGAGATAAGATGAAATAGATAGGGAAGAAGAGAGAGAAGGATGGAGATAAAGAAGAGTTAGTAGAGAACTTAAATGGAAATAGATATAGAGAAGGGAAGATGAAGATGAAGAGAGTTAGTGGAGAAATTAGAATGTGAGATAAAGATGGAGAAGGAAGATGAAATGAAGATGAAGAAGAAGATGAAGAAGAGTTAGTGGACAAATTAGAATGGGAGATAGAGTTAGTGAAAAATTAGAATAGGAGATAAATGAGTGGGCTATAAAAGGAGAAGAAGAGAGCTTGGAGGGGGATTTTTTTCGGAGAGAAAATTTGAAATGTTTGAGAGGGTTTTTGGAGATTGAAGAAAAATTAGGGAGGAAGAAAAAAATAAAAAGAGAGAGAGAATTCTTTTCCAAAAGAAAGTCTTGACTATGGTGGGAGTTTAAATCTAGGTGTTACCATCACCAATTTTCTCTACGATCAACACAAGTTACGAGTTCATCCCCGTCATCTGAGCTGCATCTTGATCCATAAGTAACACGAGATCCGAATTCTGCAATCAAATCCGTCAAATCAGGTAACGATCCTAACTATTAAAATCTTCGAGAATATCGTTACCTCAATAGATTGATTTAAATTTCGATTATGCCGTGTCATATCACATGTCGTATTCGTATTGCAATTTTTGCATTTTTTGCTTAAAAGATTGAATCCCAAATTGCGGCAGATTCTGCCCATACTTGGTGATATAAAGATCTCTTGTATTCTACTCTTATATTTTGATTTCTGAATTAGTAAGCTGAGTCACCTGCTGGAGGTTCTTTATTTACTATATTCTACTTTTCGCATTTTAATTCTATATTGTCAAACCCCAAAATGGGTAGCTGGGCCCAGGCCAAGCCACCCGTTGGAGGTTCTTTATTTACTGCCTTTACTTTCTGCAATTTAATTTCTGCACCATCAAACTCTATAATGGGAAGGCTGACCCACCCGTTGGAGTTCATTATTTACTGCCTTACTTTCTGCAATTTAATTTCTGTACCGTCAAACCCCAAAATAGGTAGGCCGAACCATCCATTGGAGGTTCTTTATTTACTGCATTTATTTTCTGCAATTTAATTTCTGCACCATCAACTCTAGAATGGGAAGGCCGACCTACCCGTTGAAGGTTCTTTATTTACTCCCTTTACTTTCTGCAATTTAATTTCTGCATCATTAAACCCAAAATGGGAAGCTCAAGTATTCAAAAAGACAACAAAAAATGTCATTCTGTGCATTTCATATAGTATAGCTCATGCATACATTGCCATAACGCATGTGTATTCGTATTGTCATTAATTCATGTATATTCATGCAAAAAAAAAAAAATTCAAAAGAAAAATCCCAAAAACTAGAAAACAGCCATTTCGAACTGGTCAATCTTATTTTTGTTGATTTCCCTTCTAATCGTTTCAAAATGACGATTTTACCCCATATAGGCAATTGTCTTGAAAAATTCTAGAAAAATCCCAAAAATTAGGAACAAGCCATTTCGACTGGCCAATCCTATTTTGATGATTTTCCTTCTTGATCTTTTAAAAAATGATGACTTTTTTCCCTCGTAGGTAAATTGTCTGAAAAATTTCAGGAAATTCAGAAAAATCCCAAAAAATTAGGAAACGGGCCATTCGACTGGCATTCCTATTTTTGTTGATTTCCCTTCCTAATCTTTTCAAAATGATGATTTTGTTCCGCATAGGCAAATTATCATGAAAAATTTCAGAAAAATCAGAAAATCCCAAAAAAAGGAAACGAGGCATTTCGACTGGCCAATCCTATTTTGATGATTTTCCTTCCTAATCTTTTCAAAAATGATGATTTTTTCCTCATAGGTAATTGTCATGAAAAATTTCAGAAAATTCAGAAAAATCCAAAAAATAGGAAACGGACCATTTCGACTGGCCAATCATATTTTTGTTGATTTATTCGTATGTCGCATCCTCATGTCTACGTTCGTATGCCATATTTGCGTGTCCATGTTCGCATGTAACGTATGCTCACGTTTGCATGTCATATTTGTATATCTATGCTCGCATGTTTATGATTGTATGTCCACGTTCACATGTATACATTCGCGTGTTCTATATTGCCTATTCACGTTTTGCTTATCCATGCACAATTACCATCCATGCATTCCATTTAAAAGTGAAAATACAAAAAGAGAACACCTCACTAGAGTCTTAGGAGTAAACCAAGCCTGAGTTGCCAAAATTAGGATATCCATGGAATTAAGGTACCGAAAGGGCATTAGTTTAATTAACTAGTGTAACCAAGTCCCCGAACTCATAATCTCTAGTTTCGTAGAAGTAATTTAGTTCTCCCGCTAATTTACTTAAGTTTCTAATCGACCTACCAAAAAATAATTAGTGGCTACTCCAAATTCTAAAATCATGTGATAAAAAAATCAAATTGTGGTTCGGTAGGGCTTGGGAGAGTCCGTATTAGGTTAGTTAATCTAATTAACCTGATAATCCGTTAACTTGGAAATTTTTCACCGATCGAAATTTTAGGTCGCGACATGCATACACCTAACACAATAACTGTTAGGTGAGATTCTCATAGTCTAGAGGCCAAAGTTATGATTGGGACCTGTATATGATGCATTAGTTATGTGAATCACTCATCAAGTTTATGAAACACCAATAACTATTAGGTGGGGTGGACCATGAATTGGTGGGACTCTAATGCCTGCTGGTAATCTTACCCAACAAGTATTATCATTTCTCATTTGAGAAATGAGAGATTCGATAAATTTAGTAAGATCATCTATTTTATTCAAAGGCCATAATGAAATAGTCCTTTGAAAGTACGATACCTAACACTTAGTTTTCTGTATAGATATTTTAATACTCTGTCAAAATGGTGAACACAAACCCAATTGCCTCAATACTTGAAAAGAACTGCTTGACTAGCCCTAACTTCAGTGATTGGCTAAGGAATTTGAGAATAGTTCTCAACCTACAAAAGCTTGGATATCTACAGGATGAGAAGATGCCATTTTCGTTTCCTAAGGGTGTGACCCAAGAGAAATGAGACACTTATGAGAAGTGGAAGGAGGATGACCTAAAAGTTAGGTCATACATGTTTATTCCTATGAACAATGAGCTCTAGAAGAAGTACGAGAATATGGATAATGCTAGGTCGATTATTATATATCTGAAGGAAATCTTCAATAAGAATATTCGCACATCAAGATATGAGATATCTAAGGCACTATACCGTATGAAGATGGTAGAGGAATCATCTGTGAATGATCATGTTCTCAAGATGATCAAACACATTGAAGAGCTAGGAAGATTGGGCTGGTTATGGAATTGATCCTTTAATCTCTGCCTAATTTCTTCTCTGGATTTGTCCAGAACTTCCACATGCATAATATCGAAAAAACCCTAGCTAAGTTACATAGTATGTTTATGGTAGATAAGAAGGAAATGCACAACTCTAAGCATAATATAATGGCTGTTGCTGAAGTTTCATCTTAAAGAAGTAGGACTTATTCAAAGAAAAGCAAAAGAAAGTCTACGAAGGGAGTTGTGCAGTCGAAGCCAACAATTGAAAAGGGCAGATGTCATTATTGTGGTTAGATAGAGCATTGAAAGAAGAACCGTAAGAAGTATCTTGTGAACTTGAAAGTCAAGCCTAAGGACCAACCTTATGAAGGCATAACGTTCATGCTCATAGAGACTAATTTGATTAGTACTATGTGACATTCTGAAATTTGACCTATTTTTGGGATTCATGAAATGAATGAATAACTTGTTGATGCGCTATAGTTAAATCTCACTCGAAATTGATCACTCTTGAGTAGACTAACAATTAGGGAAGGTTAGCTAGGAATTAAATACATAGACTTAAAGACTTGACTATGATTGACACTTTAGCCATAAAGATTGGCGAGAAAATATTTTGTACCATTATAGGCTGATCCAAGGATGATTATAGAATAATTTGCCATAACTATATAATTGGATCATGGGTGATTTTGTTTCACCATTATCTAGATTGTAAACATCCCTAAATCAATTTCTAACGATCGTGACCTTTAGAACTAGTGATTGAACCTCGCAATTACATGATAACCAAGTTCGCCATGGCTTTCAATTGCCGGTCAATAAATGTAACTCCTAAAAGCCATCTGTTAATTTGAGATATGTTAAATTCGCAATCAATCGATTTTGGCCACAAATTGGACTTTGAACTTGGATGTCGAACTTTCACGAATACTAATACTAATATTTTGGACGTTGCCTCATTAGGAACATCAATGGATCCGTTCGCGCCAAATAATTGGGAAAGTGAAATTCATATCAAAAAGTGGAAATGATCGCTTTATCCCTGAGTTATTTAGGCTTCCTTATTTGTGTTTAGGGGCTTTTTAGTCTTTAAGTCCCCCCCTTAGTGCACGAAAATTCTGAGTGGAAAGGGATAGCCCACTTACTTGTTTTGCTTTGACTTTTTCAACTCTTCTAGAAGCTCACATTTATGCCATTGAACCCTAGTCCTTAGATGGGGCTTGGAGACCAACATTAGATCTCAATCATCCATTTTTGGGTAGATATCTTCAGCTGCAATCCCTCTCTCTCTTTTGGACTTAATTTTTTTTTAAGAACACATTTTCTTTTCCACACCCCACTCTCACTCTCCTTTTTGGCCGATCACCTTAGGCGGCACCACTAGCACCATGCTACCTTCATCAAGCCACCTTGGACTATCGTGAGTCACCAACCACCCCCACCATACCGTCGATCCACTGTAGGCACCGTTTTTTCGTTGCTGGTCGCCATAGTTCAGATCTGACTGGGGTTGTTATGGTTGAATTTTTGGCCTTTTCTAGCTTAGTTAGTGGTAATTTATTCCCTAAAACTTGATTAGACTGATAGGTGACAAATGGATGTAGATAGGACTTGATTTGGATGAGACTAGTGGCTGATTTTAGGATTTACTGTAGCAAATCCGAAAATTGTTTAGTATGTGGTTCATTATGAATTGGTTTAGTATAATCTGTGGTGGTTGGTGGATATGTAGTGTTATTTAGGCTGGTGGTCATTTTGGCGTATTGTGAGGTCAATGTAATTGTGTAGGTGGCTGTGAATATGAGGCAAATTCGGCAATCGTGTTGGCTGATCATGTATGTAGTTAATTGTTCATGGTGGGTAATTGTAAATAATTGGTGAGCAGTGCGTGACCATGACTGAATCTAGGTTGTTTATGTTGTTCGTACAACGGGAATGGTAAATGATCATGGGTGACCTTAATTTATACATAACCATTTGTTGGTGAGAATGGTATTCGATTGGGGTATTCGTGGTCACTAATGCCAGGATCGTTATATATAGGGAATTAAAGAGATCCTGATGCGTTTTAATGTGGGATATTATTGTGCATGATGGCGTAAAGATTGCTAGCCTAATGCATTTTACGCGGGTGGCGTCATTACCTGATACGTGTTACGCAGGTCATTAATAATATGGACTCTATGAGTGTGATGTGCTTTATGAGGTAGTATGTGTTTGGAAATTGTGATTGGAGTATGTTTGGATTGTGATAGTTGGGGTTATGCCCATTTATGCACTGCCACGAATTGGAAGTTTCTTGTACAAAATTTTGATTGGTGACAATTTGAGCTATTATAAGGTTTCACCTGTGATTAGAATTGCATGGTTTGTATGATCCGAGACGTAACTTCTCTTTTGGATTGAGGTTAGAAAAGGCTTCGCACTTTTGGGATGCACGGAAGGACAAAAGTACCCTGTCAATATATCCACTTCCAAGGCCAACGCTAATGATTGGTGGAAGGCTACCCAAGAAAGGGTTTTCCCAAGGCACGGCTCCAAATCGGACTACCTTTAATGAGGCCTTCATGAAAATGTTCTCTAAGATAGTGCAAAACAGAAAGATGGGTAGAGTTTCTACGACTTTACCAATTGTTAGACGGCAGTGGACAGTATGAATTTGATAATTTGCAAGACTGTTTAAGTACATCCGAGGATGGTAGAAAACCCATTGGATAAAGTAAGGAGATTTCGGATGGACTAAAGTCGAACCTCCGTAGCGAATTGATACTCCTGAACTTGAGGGATATAACGAGCTATATGAAATGGCTAGCTGATTTGGAGAGATATGACTGAAAGGGATACCGCTTTTGGATCACAGTATGTGCTTGTTAGGAGACACTCACAACTTTGGGAAGAGGCCCATGATGGAAATAGACATTTCGTCCCACCTATAGAAAAGAACTTTGGAAAGCCTGATATACCTCTCTGCGCGGTGTGTCGATTTTGTGAAGGAAGCACGAGAATGGTGCCCTAACCAAGTAAATGGGAGCGTGCTTTAGATGCATTCCCAGCACGGCATTAGATGAGGAATTGCTTGAATTAAGTTGCTAGGCTTGCAGTTCAATCGAATGATCCCAATGGGAAATGTCAAGTTGGGCTGCTCCTTAGAATAATCCAACATCTCAGACCGCCAGCTTCAAAAAAAGGTCTTCAATAGTAGAACGGAGGCGGAGGTGCTCTTGGCCATCCATAGGTACTGTCTTTTTATGTGATAATGCTGCTTATGCTTTTTTATCCAAGAGCATGCATTCCATTTGTGTTTGAACAGTTTGCGGAATTGGCCTGAATTGACCTAAAACCGTTAGAATGAATGTTGCATATCATCACCCTTTAAAGGATAAAATGCTAATCTCATTAGGATGTTTAAGATTGTAAAATGCCATTGTGGTAAGGGAAAAATTGATAAGATTAACAAAAAAAAAAAAAAAAAAAGAAAGAGAGAGAAGAGGAGGG
>JAGVVM010011911.1:0-15591 GCA_019149425.1 Psidium friedrichsthalianum
GGGGGGGGGGTGGGGGTGCCCAGGCTGCACTCACGGCCCCCCCATTATTACGTGGCAATCTCAAGACATAATTTTCGTCTCTCGATCTCGTTCTCGACATGAGATTTGGTAGAGCAAGGACGTATCCTATCAACAGGGCGGAGGGGCGACGTGGGGCAATGTGTCCTCCTCAAGCCCCCTCCCCCCCTCTCTCTCTCTCACAGTATGCAGATCGGTTTACAAATGGCCACGGTTCGATTTTCGAATGCGATTCCAGCTTTGTAAGTACGCAGTGAGATTGGCCACAACAATAGGACGGGCGAGACCTGCTTGGAACGACGTCGATATCTTTAGCTCTTTGCAGAAGCGGATAGTAGAGGCCGACTTTACGGTTGAAAAAGATAGATGAAGAAGGTTATGGAGATTATATAATAGGCTGAGAGAAGTTAATTCGAAGATTCATCATATATAAGTTTGAATTAGCCTAGAGGGAGTCTGAAAACGTCAAATGCTTTGATATTAATCAGCGTATAATCTAGCACTGTTTTACTCTGAGAATCCATCAAATACTTTTCCCCTCAACATTTTGCACCGGTCGGTATGGGAGATTCTGCCTGTTATTTTAATTTGGGAGCTGTTGGTACTATAAGAATTTGGTGCTACTCCATTTAAATTATTTCGCCAGGCTTTATGCTGTCATGACATTGCATTCGGGTTGACACAACAGTTTAGTAAACAAACTTATCCGATGTTGAAATTGTCTCTTTAAGAAGTAAACAATATCGAACAATAAAATATAGAAGTATCTTTTGAAATCCACAAAAGTGGGATCCATTTTTCCACTCTGCACGGTTAGCCAATTTCCCTTTTGGCTTCGGATAAAGGTAAGCAGCAAAATCGTGTGTTTTCGCGACCCCAATCTTAAACGGGAGAAGGAGTCACCGGTCCGAACACTCGCTAAAAAGGCGCTCTTGTCATCCAGCGTAAAATCTACACTGTTACTCGATTTCATCCAGGTTTGTCTTCAGATTCCCGTTTTGTTCTTCAAGGTGAAGATGCCGGAGCTTCTAACGTCTGAAACGGACCTTCTACCTCTGTTTTTTTCAGACTATAGAGGCAAGGTCTCCAAAACTTCTATTCCTGACTTTCCTTGTATATTAAGGAATTGTGGAGGAAAAACGGCTCTGTAGTGAAATAAACTTGGACCAAAATTGAGTAGGGAACATCTCTGATCCTAGGTATAAGTAACACCCACCATGCCTATACTGATAAACTCAACTAAGACTTCCCACCTGTCAACATTTTTGCATCTGAAAACCAGCTAATGATGTTACGTGGAATATCTAGAGAACTTCATGTACAAATTCATATCTGAGACGGTGATTCTAAGGATTGGCGACAAGTCTTTAGAAGGGATAAAAAATGGGTAGAGAAATCCTACGGAATTTTGCTCTAACTAACCCGGGGAGTTTTCAATCCTTGGGATAATCCATCGCTTCGATCGCTCAAATGGCCTTGATTGGCAATTTAGGTATGACACTGGTTTTGCACATGAACTATATAATATGTCATTGTTTTATATACTGACTAGTGTGATTGTTAATTTGGTTTTTGCAATTAGAGTATTTTCTTACAACATCTTTAACTGCCAAAATGCCAAATGCTTTTTGGATTTCGTGTGTCTGAATTTCACCTAGAGTCAATGACTCATTGTACTGGCATCTAGTAGGTGTGATATCTGGAGATTACAACGCAAGAAACTTTGTCATGTGCAGTTCAGTGGAGCTGGGAAGCTATAAAAGCTTCTACGCCGTAATATACTTTTGCTGTGAACCTTTTTAACGCTTGCTCTGGCCATTAAACGGCGTCCTTTGTGGCCAATGAGAAAGCGCCTGGAACAAGAGGTGCTGACCGGACCTCAGGTAGAAAAAGAGCATCTGAGACATTGAGAATGTGGCAAGGGCATTATAACGTCTAGAAACTTTATCGTGGGCAGGTTCCGTGGAGCTTGCACGGGTAGGAGATTCTGTCGCTGGTGATGCAGTGGTTCCAGCGGAAGGTACGTTCCAATTATCTTGTTAGTTTCAGCATTTGACTGGAATACCTGGCAAGATGTCAGTTCTCTAATGAATGCGCCTTTTTTTTAAGCCAGATTTTAGCAGGGAAAGGCAACATTTGCCTTCCGCATCTACTGCACTGGGAATTGCTGCTTCTTAGGTCTATTGCTAATATTGGCGGCAATGTTTGGTGCTGAAAACAACCTTGGTTTTTATGGGGATTAAATATGTAAGTTTCTTGATTCTCTTTTTGAAATTCTTTAACTGGTAAAAATCACTCGAGTGTAAATGACTTGGATTGCCTTGAACTGCAGCAACGAACTGACCTTATTCCTATTTTGATAGGATTCTCCCGAAGCTACCTTTGCTGCAAGGCATTTGAGATTGAGGTCGGTAGGGGCTCCTGCCAATCTCCTTGTGTCCGCAGCACAAGGAGTATTTGTAGCCTTCATGGACACAACAACCCTCTTTGTGCCATTGGTATGCGACAAATTATTCTTACTCTTACTGAAAAAGTATATCTGCATATGAGTGATTGTCATTTACTTTTAGACAGCATTTATTTTCATAAGAACTTAAAAGTCTGGAGAAATGAGCTCACAATGTATACATGACATATTTCTTAATACTGTGCGTAAATCAGTCTGATACAATTAGATGACTAGAAGCAGGAATGCCAGAACAAAAGAATAGGAAGTATTGCAATAAATGAGGTGTCACAATTTGAAATCTACAAGAATGCATTGATAAAAGGTTTTAAAAGCTATTTTTATTCAAAGTTTAACCTGCTAGAAAATAGGTCCACATTATTAACATAGCAACATGTCCTTATAATATCCCATAATGTTCAGTTTTATATCAGATGTGGAAGCAAATTCGATGTATCTAACATAGAACAAAAACGCGTTTACAATGAGAGTGCCCGAGACAAGAGAAATCACCAATAGACTAAAGAGACAGAGGAAAGCAAATGATTGTAGATTAATTAGAGCTGTGCTATTGGAGCTTCAAAGCATAAGATTTTCCTGTTCTTTGAAGTCTAAGCTGGAGAAGAGTGCTTTTGTGGACAATCTTGCCAACAAAAAAGTCTGATAGTCATTATATCTTATTTAATGCACCATTACAAAATCCTAGAATGCCTCAAATTCCTCATTGAGAAAGTTTACGGTTGCACTAACAACGCGTTTATGTCATACTTGTGCATTTCTTGGCCAGTTTTTTTTTTTTGGTCGACTGAGTCTATTATACTGACTGGACTATAGGATGATATGTCTGACTAAAATGTGTAGTTCCTGTCCCAGATAAAGCCATGACAAGTTCCTTTTCTAATTAACTTATGAGGGAAAATAGAAAGATATTGGATGTCTGAAGCTAGGAAAATAAATACAATAGGATGGTCTGAAGATTTCCCATCTTGCATTTTACAAAGTCATCATTTGTAGGGTATACTGGTGCTTCATTACTACACTGAAGTTAGTGGTCTTTCTTTGTGGCTTGGCAAATTAAGAACAATGCTTATTTGTTGGTAGTTGTTTGATTGGTTAATAACAGTTATAGGAGAGCTTGCGAATGTAGCGTTACATCCGACGCTTGTCTTTGGTTTTGATATGGGGTTCAGCGGTGCGGCCATCGCCCATGCAATCTCTCAGTGAGTAGTCCCATCCAATTTTCATTGGTTTTGTAATTATGTTTCCAGAGCCAAATTGAATCACATATTCACATGCGTGTCATGATGTCTTAAAAATATTGATAGAGAATTCTAAATGACCTTGTGATTTCACCAGGTACTTTATATTTGGGGTTCTTTTGTGGAGGCTAACCAAGCAAATTGATCTCCTGCATCCAAGCTTCAAAGACATGCAGTTCTGTGAGTTCATGAAAAAAGGTCAGTTCCTACATGAGCACCTATTGATACATGTATCAACTAGACCCTTTTTATTGCTTTGTGTTCCTCCTTCCTTAGACAAAGGGACTAGAGCTGCCCTTTAGGTTTTACCTTTGTCTAATATGAATAGTGATGGTTTATTTGCTTATAGTTTCATAGCCATGTGCTCCCGCAGTGTTACAATTCAGAAAAAGCTTCCATAGGGACAAATTTGATCATCTTTCGTGTTTGTATCGCAAAAAAACTCTTTTCTAAAATTTGGGAATACCACTAATTCTAAATGAATGCCTGTTTTTTGTTCATAGGAACTCTTATGGTGTTAAGGGAGATAGCTGTCGCATCGTGTCTTAGCCTTGCTGTCACGCGGGCAGTAGGGCTGGATTCAACACTTTGGGCTGCAATTGATACATACTTAAAGATTTGGGCGGCATCATCAGCTTTTTCTGGAGGTTTGGCCATTGCTGCACAGGTAAAACTGCTTCCTTGAATACTTACTCAAATGAAGGAGCTCTTCCTCAGTGTGACACCTTCATTGATCTTTAGGTGAAGCAAAGCAATGTACATGAGGTAATTAGCTTCTTGAACAGCAAGATGAGATTTCTAGGAAGTGTTGGTCCCTTTCTTGAGAAATGTATATAGTTCCACATATGGAAATTTTTTTTAACTCTCTTCTATACTTTTTAGTTTGCTATCCAGTTCCGAACTTGCTCTAAAATGGCCATTATCCACTTGAGCATATTAGAAATATCTCAAATAGAGGACATAGTGTAGCTTGGTATCTAAGACCAAAAGGGGTGAGGAATATTTCAGACGTACGAATCCTGGGTTGAACTTGTGAACCGGAGTTATTTTTGAGTTCCAGTATGACATATTTAAAGGTTTTTCCACCAGCTTCTTTAAACCACCTAGCTATTAGCAAAATGCAAAAGAGAAGTCCGATCCATTGCATTAGCAGTATTGTCATCTGAGATTCTTGATATCTTTGATAGGAGAAGGTCTTAACATAGAGGAAACTACTTCAATCATAGATATTAGAACAGTTCTTCGCCATGATTTTCTTGATTTTTGATTTTACTAAGTAAAGGAAGTATGTTCGTTTGAAAGTTGTCTTGTTCACTGCAAAGATTGCGCTATAGCCTCCTCATAAGTGCAACTGATTATATCATCATCCTTCATCTTATATCGTCTGTCATCAGCCCCGTACAGATCATTATAGGAGTCCTTCTTATGTTATAATGTGCAATGTCCTGCAATGTCGGTAGTGATGATTGACTAAGATGTCCCTCCTCTACAAACAGGCGATCTTAGCAGTGCGCTGGCAAACAAAGATTATGCAAGGCGACCGCGGCTACGTTTAGAGTATTTCAGGTACTTATATGATTAATATAATGACTTTTTGAACCACCTGCTTTGAGAATTGGAGATTTCCGAGAGCAAAGAGAAAAAAAGGGAAACAGCTGAAATTGCTAAAATGAATGATAAGCAGTATTCGAGTATGAAAACAAAAAACATGAGCAAATATTCACACAGTAGAAAGAAGCATCATGCCCATTTAATCTTCTTTTGTTGCATTGTCTCCAAATACGCCACATGAGACAAAGCGATGCAGCACTCCAATATTTTTTCTGAGATAAAACCCAGCATCATATTTGGGGGGAAACATCAAGTTGTTTCCCAAGATATTCACTTGGCCACACTCACTCAAGGCATTACTTTTGATTACGTCCATAAAGATCCCATGCAAGGACAAAGACTCACATGGGGTGCACGCCTGCTTTTGCATGTGGCCATACAGACATATGCACACACTTGGATCCAAAAATTTACAAGCGTGAATTTTAGTGTGGCTTCCACCCCTATCAATATGGTTCTAGATATCGGCCAATGTCGGATACTGTTCTCTTTACAATAGCTAGCTAGGCATTCTAACACTTTTTAGTTGCTAGCTAGACATTTTAATTTCACAACTATTAAATCATGCAGATGGGATTTCTTCTTGGCTAGTGCTTGCCGGGATTTTTGGTGTTGCCCTAATTCGGATATGGAGTATTCATAGAAGATGTCCATGTTCAGCAACTTCTTTTTATGGGAATAGGAATTCCGGTATGTACTCTCAAGTAGCTAAATGTCTTACAGTAGAATTTTTCTTGCACAAATAGAGTAATCATCCTAATGTAACAACAGTTTGTAGGAGCTACACAAGCAATGAATTCCTGGGGTAGTGTCTTGGATGGCCTCTCCTTTGGTGTGTCAGATTTCGCCTACCTTACATATTCCATGGCAAGTCCCTATCAAGACCTATTTACTTCCAAATATCTTTTCTCTTCTCTGATAAGTTTTTGTTTGCAGATTTTAGTATCGGTTAATAGCATTGTTGTGTTATTCGACCTCGTTGAGAGTTATGGTCTCCCTGGAATATGGTTGCTCTGACTCTGTTCACAGGTCTGCGGACTATAGCGGGTGTTCTTAGGTATGATTTCCTGCTGTTTGAATCAATTTATCAACTGGAAGCAGAAAGTTAATTTCTAGTGTTCATTAGGAGCATTATGGAGTAGTAATTCCCCTACTTAGACAATGTTCATGAGCATGTGAAAGTACAATTTTGCTTTGTTTAATGTGGTTTTGCAGAATTGGGTTTGGGACTGAACCTTGGAGCTTTCTCATGGATGGACATCGTTCTTTGTGATTACCAATGTACGCAGCTTGTTTTCATTAATATTTCCGTAGAGGCCATACTTTATCTTACATTGCACTCTTTCTTTTTACTTGGTGGGTCTCCTATTTTACCTGCTCAATATCTCTCTCTCTCTCTCTCTCTCTCTCTCTCTCTCTCTCTCTCTCTCTCTCTCTGCATGCAAAATGCGTCTGAGTTGTCCAAGATGAAGCATGGCTATGCCTTCCTTTTTATGACCGTTTAGAAGTTTTCCGTGGACGTAAGTTGTTTTCTTGGCATATGCGTTATGCTCATTGGCGCTTTAGCAGAAACTGAAGATAGTTATAGGCCTACGCACCTTGAACATTGATGCTCTCTGTTCAAATCGGATAGCTTGACACCTCGAATATACTCAATTGAATTGACCAAAAAAACCACCAAGCCAAGAATCATGATAAATCTCTGACAACTGAGACTGAAACACTTTTTTCTAATGACATTTTAGACTTCGTCACCACCTTGAATTTCCACCTATAATGAGACTCGAGCATTAGTTGAACAGAACAAACAGCACAGCATCTTTAAGTGCGCATGCAGGATGTAAAAGTGCAGAGCTGTGTCTTCTCCACAGCAAATTAGGATGGCAATGTTGAATCACTTAGTGATGGTATGATCAATTCTCCCACAAGCATTTTACTCCTAATCAACTTCATAACCGCACATGATCAACTCATTTGTGTGAGTTCTCGAATTTCAATATGCTATGGTTAACCGCAGCATGTTAACGTCGCAAGCAAAAGACGCCTGGCTGCAGTCCATACCGGAGTAGTCAGTGAACAATACGAACAAGTTTGTCTGATCATTTTGTTGTTGAAGTGCATGTACCTGACGAATTATAGGAGTGCCATAAGGGATGCATAGTCAATTCTGTTTTTTTTTTTTTCACCGTTTGGACTTATTCAAAATGTCCCGCAGCCGCAAGCACAAGCACAAGCACAAGCACAACCTGGGATCGCTTTGTCTCTTTCCTACTTGTACTCGTGCAACAAAACCATCTCAAGCGTTCCAAATTAACACGAAAGGAGATAAGAGAACAAAAGCGAAGTGTCCTAAAGGGAAGGCTACTTAATACATTGCGGGCACGCAAGTGCTTTATGCTGTGTTTCGCTAGAATTCCCCATGACGAAAATCTTTCATCCAAAGTAGTTCTTAGGCTTTTAATTGAAGGAAACCGGATTCTGCGCCAACTCCAGACAGGAAATATCCATACGAGTATACAAATCAATGGTTTACCCCAAACAGAACTATTGGGGAGATTCTTCAGGAGACGACTAATGTTGTTCGTAATGGTCTAGGGTTAACTGCTTTATGGCAATTCCAACCGTTGCGTTCCCTCGAACAAATTCCATCGATTGCTCCACGTTCCTATATTGATGAGAATTTCATACCCGCATTCTTATGATATCATGATTTTGCTTCCAGTGATTCCCCTTCCTAGACCGTGTGTTAATTGCCCTACGATCTTACTTTTGAATGGTTGTTGCTCCGCAGTTTTACTCTTCAAGTGATGACTGTCCCACGATTCTGTTCTTAAGTTGCAGCTGTTCCCTCTCAATAGGAGCCAAGAGGATAAACTGACTAGTCTCATTGTGTCGCCCCTAAGGTCGAGTCCTCTAGTTGAAAGATCGTTCCATAGTCCCATAGACTCGCAAAAAAAGACGAACAATCTCGACACCAAGAGAAAAAATTTCAGGGTAGAGAAAGGCAGCCCTAAGTCTCGCGGACTTGTGAACAGGATCGTATCAATGAACACCATCTTGTGATCCAGGTTTGATCGCGGGATGTGTGTCATGACCTGCTTTTCCCCACCATCCGGAGGGTTCGGCAGGTTTAGAAATATCACCATCGATCCTGATGAAGACTCTCAAGTCCTACCTCGCGTGACGTTGGATTTCGTTTTCATAATTAGCAATCTAAACAGCTAACTAGAAGTCGCAACTAACCTATTGGGGTCAGCTTTCGAGAGACATGAGTGTTGTCTCGATCCTTATGCAACTAGATAATCTAGGATCGGAGACTTATTCACTCTAATTGTCTAATTAGTGCCCTTTCGGTACCTAACTAGCCAGTTGTTTCCTAAGGTCATAAGGCATTCTGATTATCATTCAAAACCTACACGCATTTTTTTTTGTCATTTCATGCACATTCTAATCTAATCCTATCATAATACTATGAAAGTGATTAACAAGAAATTTTATTGAAATGCAGTGCTGCAAATAAACACATAAGTATCGAAAGTAGCTAACTAAAGACTGGTAATCCAAACAAGCAATTCAATCAGAATTAGTTACAATTCCAAATATCAAACCTGATACAGGATTCGTTGCACAAAAATCA
Organism: Psidium friedrichsthalianum; assembly: GCA_019149425.1. Classification (NCBI taxonomy): domain Eukaryota; kingdom Viridiplantae; phylum Streptophyta; class Magnoliopsida; order Myrtales; family Myrtaceae; genus Psidium; species Psidium friedrichsthalianum. Next base: position 8,972 of record JAGVVM010011911.1, read on the forward strand.
GACTATAGTAGACATCGATCGACTTCCTTTACTAAACAATCGCCTAAAAATGTTAATTAGGCTAAATAAGCAATAAAAAGCATTTGTCCCATTTTTTTACTTCTTTTTTGGGTTTTTCTTGATTTTTTTGGATTTTAAAAAATATTTTTTAGCATTTTTTTAATATTTTTATTAGTTTCCTAGAACGGGCCAAGTCAGATTCTAGGATTGAATTGGGTCAATCCCTCGAGCTTAGCCTAGCTTGGCAAGGAACCCTCGTGGACCATCCTTCCGTGCATAGGCCCAGGTGCTAGAAAGTCCTCCACCGGCCCGATCCATCCCCTGCCACTGCTCACTTGTTGGCCCAAGCCCACTCGAATGGCCTCCATCATGAAATAGCGCTGCATTGCGCTTTGCCCAGAGCAACACGCCGCTTTGCTCTCCTTGCCCATAACGTTGTCGCGGCCTCTCATGCCCCGAACCCGGCTCCAGACCCGATCCAGCTCCAACTCCGACTCGACTCACCTTTGCTAAATGACATCGCATACTGTGCTCATGGACTCAGCTCGAACAACATCTCTTGGAGGCTCGCCTGAACGACATCTCTTGAAAGCTTCCGAATGACTCCGCTCTCGTTGCTCCTTGTGTCAAGTCTGCAATGTCCCAGGGCATTGCACTAATTACGAGCTCTTGTTTAATCTTATATTACGTATATAACAGAGGGCACATGCGAAAGATTACTGTACAATAAACAATCAGCGGCCATACAAATCAGACAAGTGCATGAGAAAGAGCCATGGCAGGCATGACGACTAAGGGTATGGCCTTAATAGGTTTCCTAACCTTTATAACATGCAATGAGTAGCACACATAAACCATGTGTAGCGAAAACATCTGATTTTATATAATAGATAACCATTCGATTCCATATCCTTTATTTCAAATGAAACTCTAAAGTATATTGGGAGGATTACAAAAAGAAAATCTACATCCAATTGCTAACACCAACAACGTGCTCCGTCTCCATCCCCATCCTCGAAGCCTGTGGTACTTGGATATTTGAAAAAGAGGGAATAACAATGGAGTGGGTTGTAGCTTAGCAAGTAGAATATCTAACCAAACAATTAGACTATCTAATTCACCTTGCATTTAGACGAAATTCACATAATCAGCCAACACCAAGGTACGTAATAACAATCACAACAAAGCATGATTCCCTTATAGAGCTCATGGCTAAACCGCCTTTACACGCCACTTCCATGCCCAATTCACTCTATTCTAGCAATAATTTCATCCCTCACTCCCTAAATTCAAACCACCCATGGCTAAGAGATCGTACTATAATTGATGGCATCAATCGATGGCCACAAACTCTATGGACCATCCTTCATATTCCATGGCCAAACACCCATACATGGTTCCACTCCAAAATTCCACCAGCTCGACTACATCCTAGATGATCAACTCATGAATTCTAATTACCCATAACCTAAGGAAGCTAATGCAAGCAACGGATCGAACAAAAAAGGGCGATTACCCTTCCATATCGGCAAAACTCTCACAAGCCAAACCCATTTTCAAGACAACTCAACACCAAAATGAACAACTATCGGACAACCTAATGGTTAGGATAGAGGTGGTATTTGCCTTAAAATCTTGCACAAAGAAAACGCGGGTCGAATCTAGCGAACGGAACCGTGGTCTCCTTCATTCTCTCTGTGCTATGCGGGTCACCAAGGAAATGGGGTAATAGGTGGGCAAGCGAGCAATGGAGGGCTGTGATTGGGGCCTTGAGAGCTTGAGGGGAGGCGTTGCCAGAGATAGGGGCTCGAGTGAGAAGGAGGAAGAGCTTGGCACCATCAGCTTGAGGGAGAGGGCAGAGTAAATGAGGTGGGGAGTTCCATGAGAGAGGGAGAAAGTGCCCTTTTATATAGGGCTAAGGCAGCTCAAGGGGTGCATGGTCCATTGCGAACTAAATTCACTCCAGACTAATCTTACTCCAACTATCACCTTCAACTATATCACAAAAGGTCCAACTAAAACTACCCGGCTCAACTATGCCATTCACCTAAATAATCCATCACACGAAAAAATAGAGATCCCAAATCTATGTTTGCCATTAATCCAAACCTCACATTACTTATTCCTCTTATAATTCCATTTGGCAGAAATTTAGGCCTTCACAATCCTTATCTCCTTTAAGTCCTCGAAATTTCCATCCATGTCCCCTCCATAAGAAAATCCGTCCTTGAATTTCAGTCCTTATTTTTGCTCACCACATCTTGCAATCTTGACCTTTGCTTATGGTAATCTCTGACCTTTCTATCTCATAGTCCGTACAGTAATTCCACTATGCCATCAGCTCACAAATTCCACTACGAACAACTCAAGTTTGTTTACACAACTCACTAATTCCATATGCCTACCTATGCTTCCATTGCTTATGGCCTTTAAGCATCTCATGCCCTAACACGATGCTACCGCGTTGCTGGCCAGCTAGCTCGTGTGGGTTTCATCTCTTCCAAAGCTACTCTGATCACACATCAAGGGCCTTCTCTGATCTCATAGTAGAGGCACACAAACTGACTTTCACCAACTTTCCACTAGGCTTTTCAGGAATTTTCACATACCCATGGCATCATTCTTTCACTTTCATTCATTCACCACTCTGTTATTTGAATGCAATGCAATGCATTTTTCGAAAATGCTTTACAACTTTAAAATTATGCATTTTTCAAAACAAGTCAGATTCAATACAATGCCTACACCCCCTTTCAATGCATGACTTGGTTCATTACTGTCTCCATCGCATGTTAAAAGCCTGCCAGAAGCCTCTTCTTGTCCAAGCCTCTATACCCTAGCATCATTCCTCACCCTCATCAGACTGGATCATTACTGAATGACCAGCTTTCACCTGGTTTGTCCCTAAGTCAAGTACCTACTAAGAAGGTCTCGTTCACATTTCCCATACTATGTCTCACTTCGGTTTGTAGGCATCTTGTACAGCTTATCCCATACCAAGATGACAATTTATTAAGTATGACTAACCAAATGATATATGATGCATCCACGTTCATAAAATTTCTCTGTTTAATGCAATAAACCCATGCAATGCATAAATACCCTTCAAAACCACATCATGTATCATTCACTTTCATCACATCAGTTCCTTATCTTAAATTGTCTACTTTAAAGCCATAAGTGACCATCAAACACAAGGATCGATTGCTCATAATCTCTAGTACTCTTTTCTGGTCGCTGTCAATTTAGAATTATGATCATATAATCAGACAAGTCCTTCGTCCAAAGTTAATCACTAAACCTCAAAGTAAAAATTCAAATCCATGCTTAAAACTTCACAATCTTGGTTCACTTCCTTATGAATCTCATATCATCATTGAGGGCCTTTCGATGGAAATCAATATCTAGAACCATCCAGATATAATATAGATTCAAGCCTATAATCTACAAATGTCCAACCATCACAATTCTATATTCATAATCAATTAGAATAGGCTAGACCACAAATCAACACTTAGCAATTCAAACTTAAAGGCATACCATTGCCACTTACTATCCAATCTACCTATTGATCATTGTACTATAACCATAAATAACCAATAACCATAGAAATCATCAATTCCCAAGGCAATAACCAACGAATCTCTTGTCTAACAAGTAGTCTAGGCTATTGTCTATCTCGTGACAATCACAAACACATTGGCTTGTAGTTTTAAACATGTACGTGCCTACAAAATACTTCATCCACTAGTGCATCTTATCACTCCATTGATTCACTATGATATAAATTTTTGTTAGGTCTGTAATGTCCCAAGGCATCAAACTAATTGCAAGCTCTGGTTTAATAAATTATTACGTAAATTATTAGAGTAACTAAGTGATTATAAAGATCAGTGAAAAAATTTCTAGAATCGTGAGGCTACATGGGTAACCCAACGAAAGCTAGTTAGGCGCTGTGAAGCAGCAGTAACCTCATTGCTACTATCTTGGATATGTAAATATGTGAGGCTCGGTTGCGATTTGTGTGTCCTTAAACTAGTTATTTTCCGCTACATATATTACCAATTTTACGTGTGATTGGTCTCCGGGTGGGCCGTTTCGCATCCTCCAGTCAGGAATCAGATCAGAATGACCAGTTCCCAGTTTGCGTAGCAAGGAAACACTTCCGACGCACAATCCGTCTCGTGCAAATTTACCGCTTCAGCAATTTTTCAATCCCTTTTCAGTTTTCTTCTTCTTCCCCGCTCTCAACCAGGTGAAGACTGCAGCGATTTGCTATGTGACAGACGTTCGTTCGAGATTCGATACATAATCTATTGCTCTACGATACCCATCTTCAATTTGCCGTGACACTTTGCATGTCCATTTAGTTCATCTGTTTGATTAATCTGTGTTTCGTATGTTCTTCAACGTTACAACTTCAACGTTACACCTTTCGCTTTTTGTGTCTCTGGATTTGGGGATAGGGAGCTGAAAATGATGGGAGGCGCTGAGGATGCGATACGAACCTTCGCTTTTTTGTTGGTTAAAGATCGAAATTAAAATTAAATTTGTTACACTTTAACTACTTTTTCCTGAGGCTGCGGCAGGGTAATGTGATACCTACTGCACTATTTGGTGTTATTAATGACATATGCGATAGAAGAGAATAGCACAGAAATTCTCAAAATACCCGTAAAATCTAAATTATAAGAAATATATTAATTATCAATTTAATAGTTAATCATGATTCATAAGCTTAATAGATATATATATATATATATATATATATATATATATATAGAGAGAGAGAGAAAGAGAGCCGTGCTATTTCGTCCAATAGCATGCGACATTCAATTAAAATGAAACTCCTACGTTTCTTGGCCAATTAAATCGCTCCTTTAAACAAAAGGGGGAAGTTCTTAATCGAGACAAGAATCCATGAGAATAATCTTTGGTCACCCATGTGTAAGTATATATTAAACAAAGGAAGAGCATAAACAAATAGGAAAACCCCATCTGCTTGATTGTTTAGTGATAGATCCAACCCAATGTAGACACTTCAAATTGTCAGTAGATGTAATAGAATAAACAATACTTATTGTTCACCAAGCATTAGTTGAGGTAGACTAATAGGCACACCACATTGACGCTCGTAGATGAAAAAAACAGATTCAAGGCGCGAATGATAACCATTCTGTTGCTTTACTTCTGTTCCAAACCTATTTTGGAATAGGTTTGGAACAAAAAATCTATTTGGTAATGCAATTTATTTTTCTGTTTCTGAAACAAAAATTTGTTTCGAAATAGGTTTGGAACAATTAGGTGATCATTCAAAGAGTCAACAGCTTCCATAATCTGGCGCAAGATGTTAGACGCCCTAAAGCAATAATATAATAGTTGCATGTTATGAATTTCAGTTGTACATTTAATTTTTTTATTTAATTAATGGCAAAGGCATATTCATTTGTCTACTTATTTATATTTATGAATAAATTTCATTAGATTAGTTGTGATTATACCTATTCTTGAGATGTTAAGAATATGCATGATAGGGCTCATGGGTAGATTGAATCTTTAAACTGTTTCCAGTCGATGGATCATTGAGTGGATATTAATGATCCTGTTGAGACCGGTGTGTTCTTAGTTTCACCATTAAGTATTAGATACTTAGACCCTGTTTGGTTCAGCATTTGAATGAGCCTTAAGGCTCTAAAGTCCCTTGGCCAATGCAAATGGTGTTTGACAACTTTTTTTACTCACATTGGGGAGATGCAATTGCATTTCAAATGCTCTTAAAAAGCCTTTAGTTCAAAGTACCTCTTGAGGTACTTTGGGAAGTTGCATTTTCGAAATGCAACTACAATTTGTTTTAATCTTTTTATTTTTTATTTTTTTTATTTTAAGAAAGTAATTAAAAATAAAATAAGTAAAAATAAAAATAATTTTATCGAAAAATAAAATGAAAATAATTAAAATAGAAATAATGAAAATAAAAATAATTAACTAAATTAATTTTTTAAAAATATTTTTTTAAAATAAAATAAAATAATAAAAATTTAAAAATATAAATAATAATAAAATTAATTAAAAATAAAATTTTCCAAAATTTTAAAATAATTAAAATATAAATAATTAAAATAAAAAAAATTAATTAAAAATTAATTAAAAAATTAAAAAATAAAAATAAAATAATTAAAAAATAGAAATAATAAAAATAAAATGTAATTAAATAAAGTAATTAAAAATTAAAAATTTTGGAAAAATAAAATAAAAAAATTAGAAAAATCGAATTAATAAAAATAAAATATAAATAAAGAAAGTAATTAAAAATTAAAAAATTTTGGAAAATAAAATAGAAATAATAAAAATAAAATATAATTAAAGAAAGTAATTAAAATAAAATATATAATATTTTTTTGAAAATAAAAAATATTTGAAATAATTAAAAATGATTAAAAATCGATTCATTTACAAAATGTAGTTTTAACAAATAGTATTTACGTCAAAGTTGCATTCAAATGCACTTTTAATTATAGTTTACCAAATAATATTTGCATTTCGCTAAATCCCTTTAGCTAAAGGTATTGTGATGTCCAATGCTGAACCAAACAGACCCTTAAGAAAATGACGAGTTACAA
>JAGVVM010011912.1:0-24307 GCA_019149425.1 Psidium friedrichsthalianum
TTGGTACGACTCAATTTATTTTGCTAATCTTTGATGTGCCAGGTTGAAGTAAACATCAACTTTGGAGCGGTATTTCTCATATCTTTTCCTAAGCTATTACTATGTAGGTTGATTTCCTCTTATTTACTTTTCTCTATATATAGGCTATCCTCATTCATCTCTTCTATATATCTACAACTCTCCTTTTGTGGTTCCTCTCCTCTAATCTCTATGCTCAAGAACTCGATCTTTTTTTGTCTAATTGCCTCTATTACTTTTTAGTCGTCTTTTTTTACCTGTGTGACGTCCGGTGTATTGTCGTCTAAACCTATACGAATTTAATCCGTCGTCATTGGGACAAGTTCTCTCTTTGACCTCTGAAATTTAATCTCGTATTCGCCTGGGCCTCGGCGGGAATGTATTTAGATTGTTATAGTTGCCCTTATACTCTGCGTGGAAGAAGAACGGGTAATATTTCATAATGCCTTAGTCTCCTGTTTTTTGCGCATGGGATGGATTGTCTTATTTATTATTATTTCATTTTCCGGTCGGTTTATTCATTTTTCTATTTTATTTGAAAAATGCTCTAATTTGCGCCCATTTCGCGGGAGGTCCTTGATGCCTTTATATTTTTTCCTACATTTCCTGCGGGTGAGGGCCCGGGTGGGGGGTCGGCTAGGCCTTTCCGCGCGTCTCTTCGTTTTTCGGTTCGGCTGATGGAATGATCCGCCCGTGTGTTTTTGGTGTTTCCCTTTTTTTGGGTTTTTTTTATTTTTGGTGGGTCTAACACATAATATCTACTTAATACACCTCCTATCTCTCATACCGCCACTCCTTTCCCCCGTGTCATGTCCCCCGGTCTCTCCGTCGTGTTGTGCGTGATGCCGGTCTTTTCTTCCGTCCCCCCGTTCCGGGTGACATTTTCTTTGCCTCCACTACTAACTTCCCTTCCACCTTTTCATTCGTCCTGACCGGCTCTTTGTTTCTCTGTCTTTTCGGGTGAAATCAAGACCTTGCTTATTTGCATAAAACAATTCTCTCTCTTTTAACAAAATCGTTTTATTTCATGCAAATAGAACATGAGTGATAATAAAGTACCAATTAAGGATAAATCCTGATAATTAGTGCGTCAGTAGTGTTTTAACATTTCATTAGCTAATCCATATATCTATTTTATTCTTCATCCTTTTTTAATATATTTAATTAATATTTATAATCACTTTATATTACATTTTTTTTTATTCCTACATATATATTATAATGTATCTATTATCTATATATATTCTATAAAAAAATAAATATTACTCTTAAAAAAATCTGATTCATCTTTCTCTATTTATTTTTTTAATTAGGTCTTCTAACTCATAATTCTCTTTTCTATTTCTTTTTTCTCTTATAATTAAAGATAGAGCGCAGACACTAAAAATTACATAAATCTATCTAATCCTTCTTCTCTATACTACTTTCCTATCGTAATCAGGTAATCGGCAGCCATCTCCTCTATCTAACATATCTAACACAATACAAGCATAAAGTAACTACAAACCTAAAAACCAACAAAAAAAAAAACAAAAAAAAATAACATCATGCACTATACATATCTACAATCCTTCGCTAAGCCTCGGAAACGCAGTAATAGCCAAAAAGAAAAGAGCGTTGTTATGCAGAGGGCATAAAAGAAAGTCAGTCTGAAATGACTCGCAGCACATCTACGACTACTCCTCTAAATTCGCTCGGGAATGCCTCCCCGGGGGGGATGATGGGGGATAGCCGTCCGGTGCCCCCGTCTTCAACAAATGTCAAAAATGAGTAATAAAAACAGTAGAAAAGGGGGGGGGGGGGAAAAGTACCAAAACAAAGGAGAACATTTTTTGAGGGGGGGCCCAATTTTTTTGTTCTATGATGTGTGGAGCGGACCGATCGGGGGTAGCTAGATAATCACGACGTCGATCAGCGATGCGGATGCTCTCTGGGATGCCGGGGGGGGGGGGCAATCAGCCCTTCACTGTCCTGGGTTGCCCCTCTTTCTTTCTTGTTCTTTCGGTGGCCTCTCCATCTATCTCTCATCATGCTGCTGAAAAGTAATCCACCTAAAGTTCTTGCTAGCTCCCTCCACTTCAACCTTCTCTTCTTTTTTTTTTTTAGTGCTCTACTAGAAGTTCTCTAAAAAAATTACTCCTAACTGTCTTGCCACTCATTCAGAGTTGGAAGTTCACCCGGAATACACGGGAGTTTACCCACCAAAAGGTCCCGAAATGACATCCCAAAACAGTCTATATACTTCTTCTTCCAGTAGACAAAATACATCGGAACGTCAAGAGCATAATCTACATACTGCTCAAACCCAAAGGAGTCGTCAAAAACAAAGGGAAGCATGCCAGCCCGGTTATTATCCGTATCGATCCAAATATGACTTCTCATGCTAAGAAAACCATTTGGTTTTCCTTCGGTGAAAGGTGAATTTGCAAACAGAGTTGTTGCTATAGGCTGACAAGCAAGACCAGCTTGAAATTTTTTGTTCATATCGGCTTCAAAACTGAAGTCCAGGTTGACCTGAACTGTGCATGTCCTGAACATCATATCAAGACCAAGGGAAACAACCTTGGGCATGTAGTTCCTCATAATCTCATATCTTGCCTTTGGCATCGCAGTATATCTTTGAGTCCCCATTTATGCTGAATTCCAAGAAACCTATTCCATCTCTTCTGCAACAGCTTTTATCTAGTAAAGGTGCGCATTAACTTCAGTACAAGTTTGATGCAGAGTTTCAAGAGGTGCGCCGCTAAGCTCAAATTGATCACCAGGCTCCAACGATATACTTTTGCTTCCCCTGTTTTAGTCCTATTATGTAGTCGCCTTCCATTACTTTTTCCTAGTCAAATCTTTCGGAAATACCATAAAGCAACTCCGAAATTTGCTCATACTTCATAGGACGTAAAGTTGAATTTCAAAGCCAAATTTCTCATGTTCGGTTCTTATTCTCCATTTTCCCTTGGGCTTGCACCCAGAGGCAAGATATCGTACGAGATCCTCTTTGGTTAGTGGGTCTATTGCAACTGCTACATCTTCTGTGGGAGGACTAGCAACAACTATTACCTGACGTCTTCTCTTGCAGCTCCCCGCCACATCATCTATACGCAGCGAGTGTGTGCAATCTTTGATGAACAACACAAGGAGGAAGGAAAATTGAGGAAGTTTATTTTCGTTCTTGCTGTCTCGACATTATAATTGTGCCAAAACCCAGACTATAACCCCACCTGCTAATTATCTTGTTCCCCAGTTTGCATGAGGGATTGGTATTGGATATGAGTGCCATGGTCTTGCCTTGTTTTCAGCAGAGATTCCAACCTCTAGGGCTCGATTGCAAGTCGAGTAGAGAGAGAGAGAGAGAGGGGACAAACGAAGTGGAAGGGATTCGGCAAGATATAAGAACGTGAATTCCTCGCCGTCGATGCAAAAATGCAAAATGCAGAAAAAGAAAAAAAATATGCAATGTATGGAGAAATATTTTTGATGAGAATTAATTCTCGATTTTGTGAAATGTGAATGAAAAAGAAAACATCAAAATTTAAGTGTCAACATGCCTTTGAGCGAAACCTTGACAAGCTTCCGCTCAAAGAAGGGCATTTGTTGACACCTAAATTTTAACTACCTTTTAAGTCATTAATTTTTGCATAAAAAATTAGAACTAACTTAGCTTTTACCAAAAATAATTGAATCATTTTTCGTATTTTTTCAGCATTCATACATTGCATCTTACATTGAACCGACGGTGGATGGACTTAATTGGGTGCTTTGAGCATAATTGATGTAATCAGGCTAAGCTGGTGAGATTGTTAATTTTCAGCCTAGTCCGTTTAACATGTTGCACTTGGAAAGATTATAAGCAATGGGATTGATAAATCTGAATTGCATGGAGAATTGATCTTGAGATAAAACTTAGACAAAAATTGTGCCTTGAAAGGAGAGAGGAGAGATGTTCATTGATCAATAAAGGATGTCTTGGGTTGTGTGCAAAATAAGAGGTGATATACTAAGGGTGCGCATGGTAATATTTCTGGAAGTGGATTTCTACTCCAGAAGTATTAAATCCATTTGGTAATTTAATTTTTGAATCAAAAATCTGTTTATAAGCAATGGGGTTGATAAATCTGAATTGCATGGAGAATTGATCTTGAGATAAAACTTAGACAAAAATTGTGCCATGAAAGGAGAGAGGAGAGATGTTCATTGATCAATAAAGGATGTATTGGGCTGTGTGCAAAATAAGAGGTGATATACTAAGGGTGCGCATGGTAATATTTCTAGAAGTGGATTTCTACTCCAGAAGTATTTCTGGAGAACAAATCCATTTGGTAATTTAGGGCGCACATGACAACCATTCTGTTCCAGAAATGATTTATGGAATAGAAATAGATTTTTCTATTTCTGCCAGAAACAAAAATTTTTTGTTTCTGGTTTTGGGTCAAAATCTGTTTCTGGAACAGATTTTTGTTTCAGAAATAGAAAAACAGATTTGCGTTGCCAAACGAGTTTCTGTTCCAAACCTATTTCTGGAATAGGTTTGGAACAGAAACAAAGAAATAGAAACGTTGTCATGCGCGCCCTTAATTTTTGAATCAGAAATCTGTTTGGTAAAAAATTTAACTTATCAAAGAAATTTTCACTTCTGAAGTTATTTTTTCCCCAATTTGAGAAATAAAAAAAATATATTTTTTTACTCAAGAAGTACTTCTCACCTCACCTTCTTTTTATTATGCCATCATCCACTTTTCGACCATGCATGCCTTTGCTTGCTGTCAACCTCTGTTGCTGACCATCACCGACCACCGCCCGCCAGAGACCTCTGCAACCTGCCGACCACTATTGCCACCAACCACTACCTACCTCTGTCGGCTACTGCCTACCTCCAACATATTACACTTTTACCAATTGAATCATAGTTTTTTAGTTTTGCCAATTAAGTTTTAAATCTTATCACGTTTTGAGAATCGAGTCCCTTCGGCCTATTTTGGCCAAAAATTGCTAACATGGCAGTCTAATCAGTGCCATCCTACATGGCACCCTAATGTGAATTTTTTTGTCAATTTTCCAAATTTTAAATATTTTTAGTATATTTTTTTAAATATTTTATTTTTCATTTTTCTTTTCTTTCTTTCATTTCTTTTTTGGTTCAAATCAAAAACTTGTGTTTGGGAAAGGCCTTCGCGTCCAGTAAGGGTCACTGGAGACCATCACCAATGTAGAAACAAATAAAAAAAATTCAAAAAGAAATAAAATATCATTAAAACGTACAAGAGTTTAGGAGTCAATTGAAAATTTTTTGAAAAAAAATAGGTTTGAATTGCCAAAGAGCTATAAGTTTCTGACGTTTTTTTGACAAATTTTCCGTCCATCTTGTTCCATTCATATAATAATTAGCCAAAATTCGTCAATTTTGATCTAGTTTGACCCTTTCAATTTAGCTCCAAACTCAGCCCATTAGTCAAGATATCCATTTTAGCGTGGCCCGTATGACTGGTGGAGCCCATTCATCTCTTGTTATTTCGCACTCTTGGGGACGACCGACGACCCAAGCGTTGTTACAACTTTCATGGTTTAATATTAACATCAACGGAACTGAATTTCTATCTCCCTTGCTGAATTTTGCTTCAAATCGATCGGAGAAAATTTAGCATGGAGAGAAACTGGGCGGATCTAACGCGAGAGTTGTTACAACAATGCTCGTGACTTTTTTGATGCTCGCGACAAAAATGGAATGCTGTGGCGTGAGTTTTTCTGCCTCCGATGTCAGCAGGTTTGACAAAAAGCTCCTACCGGAAGCGGTGGCAAACAAATATTTTTCTTCGCGAGGTTGGGTGTTGACTACTAGCAGAGATTGGCAGTTCCACATGCTAAAGAATCCCATGTTGCGTCACAATCATATTGTTAAGCTTCCAGTTGGAATAAGTTCCCCAACATCGATGTTTTTGCCTCCCTTTTATGTTCACTTCATCGGCAAGTTCGCCCTCTCTGATAGCCCTACTACATCTCAAGATTACAAGGTCGTGGTCATCTACGACGGTGACGGTTAGGGCTTTTGGAAACCCAGCGAGGAGGAGTGGACGCCAGTGACCTCCGCCATGGGCGAATATTGTGACATCATCTATTATAAGGGGTGCTTCGTTGCTCTTGACTGTGTGGGTAGAATATTGCAGTGCGACAAGGATGGGCCAAGTCTGTTTGAAGCTCAGGTTGTTTTCGAGATGCCGCGTAGGCTCCTAGAGCCTTCGGGTCTAAGTTCAATTGTATTTAGTGCAATCAACAACAGGATCTCTGTTGTTTGTGTCTCAATGGAAAGATTGCTTGGATTTCAGCATGAGTAGACGAGGACGTACCAAATCCTGTCGATTTCATGTTTTCAAGATTGACCTGGATACTCAAACGCGCACAGAAGTTATGAGCTTGGAGAACACGTCCCTCTTCTTGGGCTTCAATTCTTCCTTCTCTTTGGAGGTCGATGAAGGTCACCTCATTAAATCGAATTGTGTTTATTTGACTGAGGATTTTCTCCAACCGTCCCAGTTTACTGAAGATGGAGGAGTCACAAACATGGGAATATACCACCTCGAAGATGGTACGATTGAGCCGCATGTCAAGGGGAAATCTTCTCCTCTGCTTTGGATCGAACCAAGCTTTTTAAGCCATAGCTGTTTGGCTTGTTATTGTTGATAAGGTGAGCATATTAGTGGAATGTTATGCACTAGATATGGTTGGTACAAAAGTTAGCAATTCATTTTAAAAGCATGAAATTCTTAGGTCATTGCAAATAAAATTGTGCTGAAATCTGAATGTGTGCTTTCGATGCTTGGTGTTTGCCTTGAGGGTCAGCAATTGTTAAGTGCAGACAAATGCTCTTATGGGTACTCGCTGATTGACGATAGAAATAGAGGAATTGAGATACACCTCATTTGCTTATTGGAATTGCTTGGTGTTTGATCTTTTTTCCAAAAAGAAAGAGATAAGTATCAAACAGGGATTTATGTATCAGATTGTTTGGCTTTGCTTGATGAATGTGCTTATGCAGTGACCTTGCCGTCTCAGTGTCAGTTTTAATTAAGGACAATGCTTCCTCTGTCATATGACGCATGAATTGTGTAAAATTTTTTGAAAATTTTGCACCGACATCCTCGCTTGCCGATATTGCGCTGAACATCCAAGAAGCACATGCCCTTTCCACAGCAGATGGTTATTCATTAGATGTCTTTGTAGTTGATGGTTGGCCATACGAGGTATTTATCCGTGAAGATTATCTTTTAAAGTTTACGTCAGGACAATTGCATATGTGTTATTGTTACATCAAGTGAAAATACCACCTTTTGTGGGCTTGTGAGGTTTAGGAGCTTCTGCTTTTCTGTCGACAGACATTTTAACAGTGTCTGCCAACTGAAAAGGCTAAATTACTCGTTTAGACAAGCCTTATAGAAATATATGCAATCAAAGCTGTAGAATGTGTAACTGTAATTCTGTGACAAAAGGGCCGTTCTGCCTTAAATTTTTTCATTTATTCTTGGAAAGTAAGTTGAGTTGTTTTCACTCATTTGAGTATCATATTGGATGATATTCTTTAGTTGGATATTTTTGTTTTAATGATCTTTTCAACATGGATAAAAAGCACGACATGATTTTCAAGGGACACTTTTTTTTTTTTTGTCAATTCAGGAGACACTTGGACTCGCAGGAGACGGAGCATCTAAGGGCTGCACTGGTAAATCCAGTTTTCAAGATTGAGGTACTTCTCTCCGTTTTCTCATACCAAGATTTTTCATATCAATGGAATCGGAAAAAGGAAAAACTCAATGTTTCGTGCATCTAAAATGTCAGAAATTATACCAATTGGCAATTTGAGTTTTCAGACCAAAAAAGGGTGAGACCACTCATCACAAAAGGAAGTACGTTACTGTGCATTGCAACTTCATTATTCAGCGTTTCTCTACATTTTCTTCATTTCTGCATGTTAGTTCGCATGAAGTAGACTTTGCTGTTGCACTAGAGGTATGTAATGGATTGAACGAAACAAAATAAAAGCATAAAAACTTCCTTTTCGAAAGAGGGAAAGATCACTCCTAAATGCAGTGAAACCACCACTGTTCAAATGGCTACCATTGAAATGACCACCAGCTGTTCGATGAAATTACTCTGATGGGAGATGACAGAGCTGGGTTTTTATTGTTTCTGTGTTGTTGATAAGTGATGGGAAGATATGGAGCGATTCCATGTTCTGGTTTTTCAATCACTTGGTATAGAGTTGTTTCACTAAAAGAAACAAGGTTTTAGCAACGGGATTTGTGACGAAAAATTTGGCAAAATTCGTCGCTAAACTAAGTTGCGATGAAATTTGCGACAAAAAAAAATTTCGTCGTCAATTCGGCATCGCAAAATTTAACGACGAAAAATTTAAATTTTTTTTTTTTTTTTTTCGTCGTTAAATTTTGCGATGCCGAATTGACGACGAAATTTTTTTTTGTCGCAAATTTCATCGCAACTTAGTTTAGCGACGAATTTTGCCAAATTTTTCGTCACAAATCCCGTTGCTAAAACCTTGTTTCTTTTAGTGAAACAACTCTATACCAAGTGATTGAAAAACCAGAACATGGAATCGCTCCATATCTTCCCATCACTTATCAACAACACAGAAACAATAAAAACCCAGCTCTGTCATCTCCCATCAGAGTAATTTCATCGAACAGCTGGTGGTCATTTCAATGGTAGCCATTTGAACAGTGGTGGTTTCACTGCATTTAGGAGTGATCTTTCCCTCTTTCGAAAAGGAAGTTTTTTATGCTTTTATTTTGTTTCGTTCAATCCATTACATACCTCTAGTGCAACAGCAAAGTCTACTTCATGCGAACTAACATGCAGAAATGAAGAAAATGTAGAGAAACGCTGAATAATGAAGTTGCAATGCACAGTAACGTACTTCCTTTTGTGATGAGTGGTCTCACCCTTTTTTGGTCTGAAAACTCAAATTGCCAATTGGTATAATTTCTGACATTTTAGATGCACGAAACATTGAGTTTTTCCTTTTCCGATTCCATTGATATGAAAAATCTTGGTATGAGAAAACGGAGAGAAGTACCTCAATCTTGAAAACTGGATTTACCAGTGCAGCCCTTAGATGCTCCGTCTCCTGCGAGTCCAAGTGTCTCCTTGAATTGACAAAAAAAAAAAGTGTCCCCTTGAAAATCATGTCGTGCTTTTTATCCATGTTGAAAAGATCATTAAAACAAAAATATCCAACTAAAGAATATCATCCAATATGATACTCAAATGAGTGAAAACAACTCAACTTACTTTCCAAGAATAAATGAAAAAATTTAAGGCAGAACGGCCCTTTTGTCACAGAATTACAGTTACACATTCTACAGCTTTGATTGCATATATTTCTATAAGGCTTGTCTAAACGAGTAATTTAGCCTTTTCCAGTTGGCAGACACTGTTAAAATGTCTGTCGACAGAAAAGCAGAAGCTCCTAAACCTCACAAGCCCACAAAAGGTGGGTATTTTCACTTGATGTAACAATAACACATATGCAATTGTCCTGACGTAAACTTTAAAAGATAATCTTCACGATAAATACCTCGTATGGCCAACCATCAACTACAAAGACATCTAATGAATAACCATCTGCTGTGGAAAGGGCATGTGCTTCTTGGATGTTCAGCGCAATATCGGCAAGCGAGGATGTCGGTGCAAAATTTTCAAAAAATTTTACACAATTCATGCGTCATATGACAGAGGAAGCATTGTCCTTAATTAAAACTGACACTGAGACGGCAAGGTCACTGCATAAGCACATTCATCAAGCAAAGCCAAACAATCTGATACATAAATCCCTGTTTGATACTTATCTCTTTCTTTTTGGAAAAAAGATCAAACACCAAGCAATTCCAATAAGCAAATGAGGTGTATCTCAATTCCTCTATTTCTATCGTCAATCAGCGAGTACCCATAAGAGCATTTGTCTGCACTTAACAATTGCTGACCCTCAAGGCAAACACCAAGCATCGAAAGCACACATTCAGATTTCAGCACAATTTTATTTGCAATGACCTAAGAATTTCATGCTTTTAAAATGAATTGCTAACTTTTTGTACCAACCATATCTAGTGCATAACATTCCACTAATATGCTCACCTTATCAACAATAACAAGCCAAACAGCTATGGCTTAAAAGCTTGGTTCGATCCAAAGCAGAGGAGAAGATTTCCCCTTGACATGCGGCTCAATCGTACCATCTTCGAGGTGGTATATTCCCATGTTTGTGACTCCTCCATCTTCAGTAAACTGGGACGGTTGGAGAAAATCCTCAGTCAAATAAACACAATTCGATTTAATGAGGTGACCTTCATCGACCTCCAAAGAGAAGGAAGAATTGAAGCCCAAGAAGAGGGACGTGTTCTCCAAGCTCATAACTTCTGTGCGCGTTTGAGTATCCAGGTCAATCTTGAAAACATGAAATCGACAGGATTTGGTACGTCCTCGTCTACTCATGCTGAAATCCAAGCAATCTTTCCATTGAGACACAAACAACAGAGATCCTGTTGTTGATTGCACTAAATACAATTGAACTTAGACCCGAAGGCTCTAGGAGCCTACGCGGCATCTCGAAAACAACCTGAGCTTCAAACAGACTTGGCCCATCCTTGTCGCACTGCAATATTCTACCACACAGTCAAGAGCAACGAAGCACCCCTTATAATAGATGATGTCACAATATTCGCCCATGGCGGAGGTCACTGGCGTCCACTCCTCCTCGCTGGGTTTCCAAAAGCCCTAACCGTCACCGTCGTAGATGACCACGACCTTGTAATCTTGAGATGTAGTAGGGCTATCAGAGAGGGCGAACTTGCCGATGAAGTGAACATAAAAGGGAGGCAAAACATCGATGTTGGGGAACTTATTCCAACTGGGAAGCTTAACAATATGATTGTGACGCAACATGGGATTCTTTAGCATGTGGAACTGCCAATCTCTGCTAGTAGTCAACACCCAACCTCGCGAAGAAAAATATTTGTTTGCCACCGCTTCCGGTAGGAGCTTTTTGTCAAACCTGCTGACATCGGAGGCAGAAAACTCACGCCACAGCATTCCATTTTTGTCCGCGAGCATCAAAAAAGTCACGAGCATTGTTGTAACAACTCTCGCGTTAGATCCGCCCAGTTTCTCTCCATGCTAAATTTTCTCCGATCGATTTGAAGCAAAATTCAGCAAGGAGATAGAAATTCAGTTCCGTTGATGTTAATATTAAACCATGAAAGTTGTAACAACGCTTGGGTCGTCGGTCGTCCCCAAGAGTGCGAAATAACAAGAGATGAATGGGCTCCACCAGTCATACGGGCCACGCTAAAATGGATATCTTGACTAATGGGCTGAGTTTGGAGCTAAATTGAAAGGGTCAAACTAGATCAAAATTGACGAATTTTGGCTAATTATTATATGAATGGAACAAGATGGACGGAAAATTTGTCCAAAAAACGTCAGAAACTTATAGCTCTTTGGCAATTCAAACCTATTTTTTTTCAAAAAATTTTCAATTGACTCCTAAACTCTTGTACGTTTTAATGATATTTTATTTCTTTTTGAATTTTTTTTATTTGTTTCTACATTGGTGATGGTCTCCAGTGACCCTTACTGGACGCGAAGGCCTTTCCCAAACACAAGTTTTTGATTTGAACCAAAAAAGAAATGAAAGAAAGAAAAGAAAAATGAAAAATAAAATATTTAAAAAAATATACTAAAAATATTTAAAATTTGGAAAATTGACAAAAAAATTCACATTAGGGTGCCATGTAGGATGGCACTGATTAGACTGCCATGTTAGCAATTTTTGGCCAAAATAGGCCGAAGGGACTCGATTCTCAAAACGTGATAAGATTTAAAACTTAATTGGCAAAACTAAAAAACTATGATTCAATTGGTAAAAGTGTAATATGTTGGAGGTAGGCAGTAGCCGACAGAGGTAGGTAGTGGTTGGTGGCAATAGTGGTCGGCAGGTTGCAGAGGTCTCTGGCGGGCGGTGGTCGGTGATGGTCAGCAACAGAGGTTGACAGCAAGCAAAGGCATGCATGGTCGAAAAGTGGATGATGGCATAATAAAAAGAAGGTGAGGTGAGAAGTACTTCTTGAGTAAAAAAATATATTTTTTTATTTCTCAAATTGGGGAAAAAATAACTTCAGAAGTGAAAATTTCTTTGATAAGTTAAATTTTTTACCAAACAGATTTCTGATTCAAAAATTAAGGGCGCGCATGACAACGTTTCTATTTCTTTGTTTCTGTTCCAAACCTATTCCAGAAATAGGTTTGGAACAGAAACTCGTTTGGCAACGCAAATCTGTTTTTCTATTTCTGAAACAAAAATCTGTTCCAGAAACAGATTTTGACCCAAAACCAGAAACAAAAAATTTTTGTTTCTGGCAGAAATAGAAAAATCTATTTCTATTCCATAAATCATTTCTGGAACAGAATGGTTGTCATGTGCGCCCTAAATTACCAAATGGATTTGTTCTCCAGAAATACTTCTGGAGTAGAATCCACTTCTAGAAATATTACCATGCGCACCCTTAGTATATCACCTCTTATTTTGCACACAGCCCAATACATCCTTTATTGATCAATGAACATCTCTCCTCTCTCCTTTCATGGCACAATTTTTGTCTAAGTTTTATCTCAAGATCAATTCTCCATGCAATTCAGATTTATCAACCCCATTGCTTATAAACAGATTTTTGATTCAAAAATTAAATTACCAAATGGATTTAATACTTCTGGAGTAGAAATCCACTTCCAGAAATATTACCATGCGCACCCTTAGTATATCACCTCTTATTTTGCACACAACCCAAGACATCCTTTATTGATCAATGAACATCTCTCCTCTCTCCTTTCAAGGCACAATTTTTGTCTAAGTTTTATCTCAAGATCAATTCTCCATGCAATTCAGATTTATCAATCCCATTGCTTATAATCTTTCCAAGTGCAACATGTTAAACGGACTAGGCTGAAAATTAACAATCTCACCAGCTTAGCCTGATTACATCAATTATGCTCAAAGCACCCAATTAAGTCCATCCACCGTCGGTTCAATGTAAGATGCAATGTATGAATGCTGAAAAAATACGAAAAATGATTCAATTATTTTTGGTAAAAGCTAAGTTAGTTCTAATTTTTTATGCAAAAATTAATGACTTAAAAGGTAGTTAAAATTTAGGTGTCAACAAATGCCCTTCTTTGAGCGGAAGCTTGTCAAGGTTTCGCTCAAAGGCATGTTGACACTTAAATTTTGATGTTTTCTTTTTCATTCACATTTCACAAAATCGAGAATTAATTCTCATCAAAAATATTTCTCCATACATTGCATATTTTTTTTCTTTTTCTGCATTTTGCATTTTTGCATCGACGGCGAGGAATTCACGTTCTTATATCTTGCCGAATCCCTTCCACTTCGTTTGTCCCCTCTCTCTCTCTCTCTCTACTCGACTTGCAATCGAGCCCTAGAGGTTGGAATCTCTGCTGAAAACAAGGCAAGACCATGGCACTCATATCCAATACCAAATCCCTCATGCAAACTGGGGAACAAGATAATTAGCAGGTGGGGTTATAGTCTGGGTTTTGGCACAATTAATAATGTCGAGACAGCAAGAACGAAAATAAACTTCCTCAATTTTCCTTCCTCCTTGTGTTGTTCATCAAAGATTGCACACTCGCTGCGTATAGATGATGTGGCGGGGAGCTGCAAGAGAAGACGTCAGGTAATAGTTGTTGCTAGTCCTCCCACAGAAGATGTAGCAGTTGCAATAGACCCACTAACCAAGAGGATCTCGTACGATATCTTGCCTCTGGGTGCAAGCCCAAGGGAAAATGGAGAATAAGAACCGAACATGAGAAATTGGCTTTGAAATTCAAACTTTACGTCCTATGAAGTATGAGCAAATTTCGGAGTTGCTTTATGGTATTTCCGAAAGATTTGACTAGGAAAAAGTAATGGAAGGCGACTACATAATAGGACTAAAACAGGGGAAGCAAAGTATATCGTTGGAGCCTGGTGATCAATTTGAGCTTAGCGGCGCACCTCTTGAAACTCTGCATCAAACTTGTACTGAAGTTAATGCGCACCTTTACTAGATAAAAGCTGTTGCAGAAGAGATGGGAATAGGTTTCTTGGGAATTCAGCATAAATGGGGACTCAAAGATATACCTGCGATGCCAAAGGCAAGATATGAGATTATGAGGAACTACATGCCCAAGGTTGTTTCCCTTGGTCTTGATATGATGTTCAGGACATGCACAGTTCAGGTCAACCTGGACTTCAGTTTTGAAGCCGATATGAACAAAAAATTTCAAGCTGGTCTTGCTTGTCAGCCTATAGCAACAACTCTGTTTGCAAATTCACCTTTCACCGAAGGAAAACCAAATGGTTTTCTTAGCATGAGAAGTCATATTTGGATCGATACGGATAATAACCGGGCTGGCATGCTTCCCTTTGTTTTTGACGACTCCTTTGGGTTTGAGCAGTATGTAGATTATGCTCTTGACGTTCCGATGTATTTTGTCTACTGGAAGAAGAAGTATATAGACTGTTTTGGGATGTCATTTCGGGACCTTTTTGGTGGGTAAACTCCCGTGTATTCCGGGTGAACTTCCAACTCTGAATGAGTGGCAAGACAGTTAGGAGTAATTTTTTTAGAGAACTTCTAGTAGAGCACTAAAAAAAAAAAGAAGAGAAAGGTTGAAGTGGAGGGAGCTAGCAAGAACTTTAGGTGGATTACTTTCAGCAGCATGATGAGAGATAGATGGAGAGGCCACCGAAAGAACAAGAAAAGAAAAGAGGGGCAACTCCAGGACGTGAAGGGCTGATTCCAAGAGCATGAGAGGGATAGCACCGAGTCAAAAAGAAAAAAGGGCCCAAAAAGCTGTGGATTCTCTACTGTTTTATTCCTCATTTTTGACATGAAGACGGGAGGCATCTCCGAGCGATAGAGATTCCTCAGTTCTCACCTGACATATGCATAATTGAGTCCACTTATTGAGTGCAACTTCATCAACCTCGTCATATCAGGGAGAAACGCTTCACTGATGTCATCCATTCCACTATTTATCAAGGAGACACTTTTTCCCGTCCACCACAGAGCAGAGTCTATACCAGCCTTTTGATCCCAACGGCGGCGTCGAGACGACTTGAACCAGTGGCCATGTGTGAGTAGTACCCGACAATGCAGGCGACATGGCGACAAAACTGAAAGAGAGTGCTTCTCTAGGGAAGCAAAAGAAGGTCACCTCTCCTTTGGATCATCGCCCAACCGGCACCACCCAAACCAAAAGAGCCAACACTACTTTAAAGCAATCCACGTCATTATCTTCTACAACCACCAATGGCGCTTCAACAGCATTAGATAAGCAAGTCCCGAATTATCTAAAACAGACAGTGAGCTCACGGGTTGAATCGCAAAAGCCCACGGCAAAGAAACATGTCTTGTTATTGCCTAGAGCTTCTGCTCAGACGCCTAGTCTCTCTAGAAGAAACTCTTTTGACAAGTCTCATTCATCTGCTCAGATGCAGAAGACCTTCACTTCATCAGGTATGAGAGAGAGGTCCCTACCAATTAGATCTTCATCTTTCTCCGCCGCTTTGGCGAGGCCATTCTTGGATAGGACCTTAAAAACACCTAAAGTTGGTCTTCTGAAGTCTCAGGCTTCAACTATAGCAGGTAATAAGATGACAAGGAAGAGCCCAGTTTCAACTCTTCCAACCATCAAGAAGGAGACCGGTCGGTTGAGTAGACCTGCAAGCAGTCCCGACATAATTTCAGAGACACCAAATGTTGAATCAGGAAACTTAGACAACGAGAAACAGGAGGTGAAAGATGTGGAAGAGGTCATTGTCGTGAAAGTCGAAGGTGATCATGGGGAAGAAGTTGCCCTGGATTTGCAGGAACCTGAAAATATTGTTGATGAACATGATATCATCCCGGCAGATGATGAACTTGTGAAAGATCAAGAGACTCTGCTCGATCAGGCTTGTGTCATTTCCACAGTGGACCAAGGTCATGATTCAACTGAATTTTCCCAGAGAGAATCAGAAGATACCAAGGACAAATTAGCATAACAAGAAGCTATTGAAACCCCTCTTAGTGACAAAATTGGAGAGGATAAAGATCAAATTTTGAGTGATCAGACCAATATTATACAGGAGGGGATCTCGACAGAAGTCGCTAAAGCTAACTTGGAAGATAAAATTGAAGACCATGCCCTCGAAAAGACCGACACCGTCACTGTAGAATCTGGAGAAGCAGAGGCTATGAGTGAGAAGCCAGAGTAAGCTGGTGAAGAACAGAACCAGAACAAGCCCATATCATCAAATGATGAAGAGAAAGATGCGGCAATGGAGGGAACAGTGACAGAAGAAGCAAAGCCATTGACAATCAAGACCATTACACCTTCCAAGAGCCAGAGGCCAACAGGGGCTGGTGCTGAAGAAGGTGGTGATGGGCGAGATGGAAGTCGTGTCAGGGATGAACTACAGGCTCGTCGTCGAGGTCAAGGGCAGGGCGGATGCGAAGAGGTTAGAGGCCCTCGTCCAGGATAAGCAGTGGGAGCACGTCCGGCGTTCTCTCATCGTCCAAGGCCATTCGTGGCCACGCGTAAGTGTCTTCGTTTTGCAGTACTTATTACTTACTAGTAACTATCCTCGTGCATATTACAGTTTCAGTAATTTGGGGATAAAATAAAGAGTCCATAGAAGTGGAGATATGGTCTCGTAAGGACTCTCGTTTTACGCATGCATGCGCATATATGCTGTGAAAAGGAAGTCCATTTGTTTAGGGATGTGAAGTTCCAGTTTAACCTAATGGGCTTTTTTCTGTTTAAAAACTTTGGTGCAAAAGTCGAGGGATCCTATGTTTTTGCTTAGAAAAAAAAGAAAATCCTAAAAAAAGATTACACCTTTGAACTTCAAGCGAGAATTCATCGAAATTACCAAGTTGAACATTTTCATGAAATTGGTACCGAAATGACATTAATTGAAAAATTAATGTAATCAAGTCCCCGAACTCATTGATCTCTGGTTCGTAAAAATAAAGTATTCATCCCAATACTTTATTTAGGTGTCTAATCAACCTACCCAAAATAATTAGTGGCGACTCCATTTGAAAATCTTCGTATGTTAAATATTGAACCATAAGTTGCGATTTGGTATGGACTTGGAAGAGTCCAAGTTAGGTTAGTTAAATAATTAACCTGATAATCCATTAACCTGAGAAATCGATTTTCTTTTAGGGTCGCGACAAGACAAAATTGAACCCCAAATTTTGATGATGCAAATGATGAATGATGATTTTTTGGGTAGGATTGTTAATCCTAATTTTCTATGCAATAAGAAATGATGCATGATGTGAAATGCAAACTTTAAATAATTTCTTACTTCATATAGAGTGGTAAAAGAAACTTGGTGGTGCGGATCTCATACGGAGCATCTAGGTTTCTAAATGTTTCATAATGCTAGCAATTTCCTCAATCACTAAACTTTTTCTTGTGAAAGTAAGGTTTTTGAGGTATTACGTACCTGTTTGTTATTTGAGATTTGACTCAAATGCGAAATAACACAAGATATTTGAAAAAATGTGCTTGAGTTATGGTTCAAGCTATGCCATTTTTGTCTCTCAAGACTCCTCTGTTATAATGGATCATTATGAGTCAATAGAATATCTTTCGAGACCACCTCCGTCTTAATAGGCCACCCTGAGTCGATAAATGTCTCTCAGGACTCCTATGTTTAAATGAGTCAATGTAAGTTGGTAAAATGTCACTCGGGACCACCTCCGATTTAATGGGTCACCATGAGTCGGTAAATGTCTCTAGAGACCCCTCCATTTCAATGAGTCACTATGAGTTGGTAAAATGTCTCCTAAAACCACCTCCGATTTAATGGGTCATCATGAGTAGGTAAAATGTCTATCAGGACTCCTCCGTTTCAATGAGTCACTGTGAGTTGGTAAAATGTCTTTCAAGACCGTCTCCGATTTAGTGGGTCACCATGAGAAAATAACCCAATTAAAGTCTCAAGCTATTATGAAATTCGTCACACCTAATTCAACTGTTAGGTAATGACTGAGAAATATACCTAATTTAAGTGCTAGGAAATGTTTGAGATTTTGTCATGCTCAATTCAAGTTTCAAGCAATGAGTGGGAAACATACTTGAAATAAGCATCAAGTAATGTTTGAAATTTGTTATACCTGATTCAAATGTCATGTAATAACGAAGGGAACGTGCCCAATTCAAGTGTCGGGTAAGCTAGAAATTTGTCACACCTGATTCTTATATCAGGTAATGATTGAAATTTCTATTACATCTAATTCAAGTGTAACAAGAAAATGCATCACTTTAGTGTTAAATGAGAAAGGAAACATACCTTGTTCAAGTGTTAGGTTGTCTCAAGAAGAGTGGCGGGCTAACGGTACTGTACCTATCTTCTCACCCTAGGAAAGATTTAAAATAACATACGCATAAACAAAATGAATGCCAATGGAATATCAAAATTGTGAATTTTGCTCGTATTACACAACTTCACTAGGAAATTCATCAATAAGGGAATCTGTTTGATCCTATTGATGATTTTGATTATGCCAAATGATGAACTTTTCAATTAAAAAGGACTTTTATTCACTCTCTTTGAAAGGCTATTTGACCTAACCTTTGATATATGTATGAGAATCACTCAAAATTCTCTTTATTGTGCTTGACAAGGGTCTGGATATTCACGTAATTAGTATGTTTTGACCAATCTGAGAAGTCTTTATAAGGACTATAACACAGGCTTTGGTCAAAGGATTAACAAAGGGGACTCGTACAAGTCATTAACTTTGAATGAAATGATATCATCAACTGCATTGGGTTTACAAGTCAAGAACCCTGAAAAAATGAGATAGAATGATCTTGGTCACACTTCTTCGAGCAACATTTATAAACATTTAAAATCCTACGTTAACTCAAGTGCCCAAATCTCAAGTGCCATAATCTAAAGAGACTTTGGTATGAGTTGTAACGTAGGTTCGGTAGGCTTGAAATGAATGGCCTATTTATATCAAAGGGGATATTATCTAAGGAAAATAGGTGATCATCCATGTTTGATACTATCACCTGCTCTTGAGATGACTCCAAAATCGGATTGAAGAGTTCCTTAATGATTTGGCAACTCCCCACGAATTTTTCCTTTCTTGTGGATTCTCAAATAACTTCATTCTTGAAGGGCATCCTTGCAAACATGGATTCTTGGAAGCTCTGATTTTTTTTTCGCTTTTCTTTTTCTCTTTTCTTTTTCTCTTTTTTTCTTTTTTTCTTTTTTAGAAAACTTCATTTGAAGGACACCTTTTGCACATTTCCATGATTGATATTCTTCTAAGATTCATTTGCCCCAAGGTACTTCAATCCTCATTTGAAACGATTCCATTGATTCCTCATAGGAATGATCACCGACTTGGGTCATGAGAAATGAACCATTACTCAAATGGGCTAAGTAAAGGGTAAATTGTGTAGGGACATAAAAAGAAATGCTCTTCATCATGTCTAAAGCACTTCAGTTAACACAAAATTCACATGCAATAAATATACTTGAAGATTGATGCAAGTGAAAACAAGAAAATTTTAACCATTTTAAACTTTTCAAATGATTGCCCTGATGTAGGATTGTTCCTGACAAGGGTAAAAAATGAACCCACTATTTAAATGGGGTTAATCAAGGGATAACATATAGTGTTTGGATAGAGAACATGAATGCTTTTCATCACTTTGGTTATCATATTTTTCGCGAGATAATCCTTTACCTTGAGAGCACGGAAGTTTTCACTCAACTCACTAGGGATTGATACGCAGGATGTACATGGAAATGGCTTGTTTTTCGTCAACCTTGACATTTCTCATTGGAGATAGTCATTTCATAGGACCATACAGATTGCCTGATTAAAATGCCTCCTCAATAGAGATTAGTAATACAGACAAAAAAACATGTATGAAATTTTAAGCTCAAAATGTGTGAAATTCTTGATCTTTCAAAATCAAAATGTGAATGTGTAAACCATGAAATATCTTAGCATTTCCAAGCATGCAAAATGTAGTAATGACTTGTGATAATTCCATGAGAGACTCATGCATCTGTTTAAAGAACAAATGCAAGTATATTCAATTTGTATGAAAACTCTCAGGAATGGGGGGCTGTGGATTGCCCCTGTATGTGAGATAAAGTCGAATGAGGACTTGAGATGGTCTGGTTAGTCAATGGATGGCCATCATGTTGATTGCATGCCCCTACAAGAAAAAGTAGGGTGTCATCCTCAAAACCAAATGAGTAAATGATGATACAATCCCTTTTCCTAAGTTGAAGGTTCAATGATAGTTTGCCTCATTTTCTATCAAAATGTGTCCAAAGATCATGGCCTTGCAAGGATCGGGGATTGTCCTTGGTACGACCAATGTTGAGAATTTGGTCTTAGACTCCATTTCTCCGCTTGCCCTTCAGTGGTATTAGCAAAGACATCCCTCCTAGCTTGGCACCTATGAGAAGGAATACATAATGTCATTTTCAAAACTTATCGAGCCTATGTAGAGATACTCCCTTTTGAGATCACGTCGTTTTGGCTTTGCCCTGATTTTCATTAGTTAATGCAGTATGATCAAAAGATCGATCAAGGGCGAAACATGGATCAATCTTTGTCTAGCCGATGGCCTGATGTCGAGTTGGTACGAAATTAGCCATGTCTTCTAGTTCGATTATGAGCTTCGGGGTCCAAAACTCATGCGAAGATTATGCAAGGCCGTTCGAGGATTGATTGGACTGATGCATAGTCGGAGTTAAGAATCTACCCCTGAATTTATTCGTATAGTAGATGGATCAATGGAGACAACTAGGGTTAAACTTCATGCCAGCCAATTTTTGAAGATTTTTCTTGAAAAACCTTTTGTTTTCAAAAACCTCATGACGAGAATTCTTAAGAAGCCTACCCCTCTATGCTTACTATAGATGACAAAATTTTCAGTTGTTGGTTATCGTCATCGGGCTAGTTTGGTATGCCTTGTCAAGATTCCAAAATGATGAAAAGCTTCTGTAATTTTATTGATCATGAATCAATGAATTACATTTTATTGAATTCAAAATGCAGACAACCCCTCAATGATGAGGAATTTTGACTCCAATAATCAACCTAGGGAATCAAAATGCAACCTAGACATCTAAAACGCAGGAAATATCTCACGCAAGAGGATTGCATAAAAATAAATAAGTTACTGATTTAAGTCTATGCCCACTTCCTCAAAGGGTTCTTCAATTGACAGCTTCAAAGCCAAAGACGGTATTAATTGCCCGCATGATTGGGTAGCAGATTATTCTGCACATTTGATTGTCTGATCAGTTGGAGTGCAAATGCCCATATCTCTAACAGATCCTAGATTAGAATTTTGAGTACCCTGCACTCATCAGTTGAATAGATTTCTGAATGATTTAGTAATTAACCAATATGATTTCACGATTACCAATCACAATTCTCACATCGGTACAGCTTACTGGAGCTATAGCGGGGCGACCACATAAAACCTGTACATTCTCATAAGATACATCGCCAGAGTATATTATTTTTAAACAAATAGTCTCAAAACAGAAATTTTCATCCACTAATGGAATGAACTCTTATGCCAAAATTTAAAACCATATACACGTCTGAACCGGAGGGCCTATTTGGTAATGCTCATATTTTTCTGATTCCTGTTCTTTTGTTCTCGAGAACAAAAATCAGTTCGGTGACATCAGTTTATTTTTCTGTTCCCTGGAACAGATCAGTGATCAAAGAACAAATTTGGAGCAGAAACCTGAAGCGAAAAAAGTATACTTCTCTGTTCCCGAAAACAGAATTAGAAAACATCATTTCTGCTCAAAAATTATTTATGGGAACAAAATTATTACCAAATAGGTCCCGAGCCTTACGCGGGCGACGGAAACTTTTACACTGCTAGTCTTTAATGTTTACACGGATGGGTCCGGGTGTGTGTGTAAACCCGTGTGGAGCACCCACATTGATTGTCGGGGAATTTGATAATTTTGACACCGAGCTAGGATCGAATTTTTGTAGTCTTTAAGAGCCCTTCTACATATATAATTCCGATATTTGGCTTATTCCTTTCCTTGACTAAGACCTTAAGAAAACTGTGGAAGCATGGCTCATGTTCTACACTGTGGTGATTAGTTTTTGATTCGAAGGTCAGATTACCATGTTGAGCAGCCGAATCAGTTCTATGCCTCTAAAAATCTTGCATGTAATGATTTTTTGGAGAAAAACGTATGCTTGCAAAGATTAGTCGATCAGTTCTTCGCGGGCCTAGCCTAGTGGCAGGCGAGGGTTGCCAGCTAGACGATAGAGTCGACCGGCCCTCGCTAGACTTGGTAGAAAGAAAAGAGAAAAGAAAGAAAGAAAAGAAAAATAACATAATTATAAAAAAAAATTCAGAAAAATTATAAAACAATTAAAAAAATTATCCACATCAACGCTTGTTTTTCGGCCTTTTGGGTGAAAAGACAATATTGGCAAATCGTCAAAAGTTTAGGACTCAAACTGAATTGGTATCCGTACAATAAGGTTATGATTATTTTTGGTAATTTTTCCATGGGCTTTGGACTGCCTTGTTATTACAAGGCAATTGACGACAACGAGAGTAAACCTGTGGCATTTCGGAATGACGGGTCGTAACAAGGACCGCACGGGTTGAGCAAAGAGATAGTTCCTACTCCTGCATTACCCAATTGCCAAGGGGGAATCAGCAGGACAATGTACGACTTTGGCTTGATAAGAAAAGTGGGAATTAGCGCGATTCCGGAAATCGCGAGCGGGGGAGCTTGTGCACATACAAGCGTTAGGAATGGACGAGTCAACATTTAAGGATCGATGTGGGTCGCACATTCCACGGACCATGTTCGCCGATGTTCTTGCGCAACTCATGCGAGCAAGCAGATTGAGCATGCGAACCAGGCGCGTTATACCTGTGCAAACTGGTTGCTCATAAGATCAGACCATGAACAGATGATCTGGGTTAGCGAACCTGCAAGCGCATGTCTACGCCATAACGTTCATGCCCGAGGCCATGCCGGACTTGGGCAGGGGCACATCCACGAGCACCAATGTGATCGTTGGACGTTACTATGGTATTGCTATGTGGGTTCCATGGTAGATGGCAACAGTTGAGACCTTCAGAGATCAGACGAGAAATGTGACAATCGCCGGGCAGATGTACCTATCTTAACATATCAACCCTGTCTTAACGCATCAACGTGACCGCATCCGTAAGAATAAACATGAACTGGACACTTGTTACCGTGTCCCTACATTTGAGAGACCTCGTACTAATGTTGCAATCATAGGTTTTGATAAACAACATTGTTGGAAGCATTCTGACATCACTCGGGCATCGTCGAAAACTTGGTATGCTTGTGTTGTGGCAAATCGTTGCACTGTGCTCCATCCTCCCAAAGTGACCAGGAAGCATCAAGTGTCATCCGATGTTCGGATACATCGTTTGGTAACGTGCAAATAAGTCTGCTGCTTAGCGAAATTGGTTCCCTAGCCAGATAAATCTACAGGTGGCTGTGGACGAGACATGACCAGTTATGCAAATTTACGGCATCCTAAAAATATATATATAGAGGTATGACTTCATGTCGTATAGTTGTACCATACAACAGGCATATCGTAGAAGCTCATAAAGTCGCACCATACAATATGCGTATGACATGTACGGATGATTGCCAACGGTCATAAACAAAAACAGAAAAGTTCTAAAACTCATGCGTCGGATAAGCATAGAAGATCTCATAGATCACTAGCCAAACAAACCAACGGTTCTTTTGCAGATCTCTCAATAAGGAAGAGTTCCTTTCGATGGCCAAAAGAAAACATAGAAATCCATGGAAGCTGCTCTCCTGTCACTGTAACATTCTAAATCATGAGAACAGCATTATTCAAAACTGTAAGATGCTAGCCGGCCGAAGATGGCATTCAAGAGAGGCAAGAGTATGCAAGTGCTTTTTCCTCACTCAGTTCCTCTGCTGTCGCATCCATCTTCTTCCGCGAGAATTCATCGATCGGGAGACCTACATCACAGCCACAACACAACATGATCATGGTAATAACACAAGAACCAAAGACAGATTCAAGAAACAGTTCCAATGAAAAGTAGTGCCATGTCATATTGTAAAACAAAAGGACCTATGAAAGACGAAGTGCAAGATAAATATTTCAGACTAACAGCAGTT